>JBAMIG010000021.1:6058895-6072112 GCA_037177335.1 Kiunga ballochi | reverse complement strand
CTAACACGGGGAGAACCCACGCTAACACGGGGAGAACCCACGCTAACACGGGGAGAACATGCAAACTCCACACAGAAGGGTAACAGGTTGGACATCCTCCAGCTGAGGCTCAAACCAGCAACCTTCTTGCTGTGAGACCACAGTGCTAACCAATTGCGCCACCCTGCAACCCAAAGAAAGCATCCATACAGACTATATTCAAAAGAAATGTATTGAATAAAAAATAAATATGATATCAAATTCAGGATTTTTTACCTAAAATATGTGGAGGAGAGCAGATCGCACCTAAATCTCACAGCAGCAAAAAGCAACAAGTTATTCATTTATTTCTTCTCCTTTGCCACAATAATAGGTGTTTTGGAGAGTAAATTGGGCTTTTCTTTCCATGTACTTCCCCCTGAGGTGGGAATGGTATATCATCTGTTCCACTTCAATGAGGAAGGGGACTGATTTCAAGACAGAGCTATTACCAGATAGCTCAGCCTAGCTCTGACCTCACCGACCTAATATTCAGTTTCTATAAACATTTATGTCAGTTTGTCTTCTGTTGAGTTTCACTTAATTGAGACGATGATGTGAATATGTAAGACTGGGCTAGCTTAAATGTTTTAGGCGCTGACAGACGGAGGTAAATGTGTAAAATGAGGTAAATTACAGTAATTGTAATGTCCTCTTTTAAGATGTTTGCCCGTTTGCCTTGTCTGGCCGTTGCAACAATCAGTTCATATTGATGTTTATCTCAGGTTTTAACAGTTTCTGTGTCTGACTCCACAATAACCTTTCAGATAGTGCAACCTCAACACACGTCACACACATGCCTACATTAGGGGTTATAAATCCATTAGAGATTAGAAAATGACATAAAGATACAAATAGTACATATAATAATAGAAAAAAGCTGTTGTGTTACTTTATATTTTACACACAGACATCTATGTGTGAGACAGTATTTCATTTTTCAACTAGTGACTTTTAATCTTTTATGTATTGTCAGTGGCAGAAGCTGCTTGTTTTGCTTTCTTTAGTAACTGGAAGTATCAGAAACTAAGACCACAAGTTTGTGATGATTCCAGATTGGGTGTTAGCATTATGTGTGATTTTTTATTTTTGTCAATTAAACACAATGTCCTCACAATAACGTCAATAAGTAAATAAAAACTAAAATATCAGATGGTACATATTAAAATTAGTGTGAAATGGTATTCGTTTAATGTCTGTGTTTAATACACTAGTTTAGTAAGACATATATATATGTATAGACTATTGTACAGAAGATGGTCTCCTAAGCTGGATCAGTTTATTGTTCTGCTGTGATGCAAAGTCAACAAAACATTTTGCCCCCAGAAGCGTTCTGCAAGTGATTTTCCTCTGATTCAAACAGATTTTTTTATCCAAATTGCAGCATTTCTTTGAGGGTTTAGCAATCATATTCTCGCTTTTGCCTCCATAATCAGTTGAAATGCTGACAGAAACAGCTGTTATATTTTCCTGCTTCTGTCTCTAAACTGAGGTGTGGAGGTAGAGGTGAGGTGATTACTCCTGGGCTGACAGGGATTCACGGTTCGCTCCCTTCACTCTGTCCAGCAATGATGAAGCAGACACAGGACTCTGCTTGTAGCAACTCTGTAGCTCTCTGCTCTGACTCAGACCTGCAAACTTACAGGCTCCTCATTACTAATGTCCTTCCTATTTAACTGTAGATCCCAGCAGGGACTAAGGACAGTCAGTGAAAATATTGCTTACCAAGCATTTAAAACTGCCTTAATGATTGCTAGAAAACTGCTTTTATTTACGCAGGATTTTTTTTTAAACTCCTGCCACCCACACACAAATGCTAATAGCACTTTTGCTCAGCTTTGCTTGTCTAAAGCTAAAGGGAGACCCATCACCTCATCATTCCCATCAACTCCTACTCCCATCCCAGCTATGACCCTGCAGAAACATTGTTTAGACTCTGTTGAGGTGTACTCTTAACGGGCCTGAATGGTAGCAGGATATAGCCCTCAGTGGTGGGGCAAACAGAGAAAGGCAACTGTGAGTGCACCATGAGTGGGCACTCTCTAACATGTGAGTGCTCTCTGCTGGTAGTGAGTAAGTACTGCAGCTCAAAGAAAGCCATTTGGGCCACTGGTTTTTACACACTTCCTGACTGGTGGCAGTCTAGTGGAGACTGCCAGTGAAAACAGGAAGGTTTAGGATAAATTATTCATCCCCATGACAAGTTTTTTGTTGTTTTTTGATGAATCACAGCTAAGATATGGGAAAGTTAAAAACTTATTTGAACTAAATTATCAAAATAATATAACTAGCATAAAGCAAAACATGTGTAATTGATTCTACATTTCAAACACCCACTGAAAGACAGTGACCTCCACTGGTTAGCCTCTAAAGGTTCATTCTTCTATCATCATGTCTGAACTGTGTGATTCATTTTAATCTAACCAAAGTGAAACAGTAAACTAAAATATAAAAAAAAAAGCAAATGACAACAAACTTTACGGTTGTTACATTGTTTTCTTTTTCCAAAACAAAAAGTCAAGGGTTGAGATAAATGTTACAAAAGATTCCCGCTACTAGCTGTTATGTTGGCTGCTTACAATGATCCCTTATTATGTTGAATACAATAACATATTTTTCCATTACTGGTTAAATCTCCATCTTTTCTCTTATATTTCTTTCACTTTACTGCCCTCTCTCAGCTCATGTATCTATCGCCCCTTAATCTCTCTTCTCAATGAATTATCACAGATTCACACACATAGCCTTCCCAAGAGGGAGGTGGAGGGAGGGGTTTAGGAGTGCAACAGAACAGCCTCTGATTTTGAAGCAGAATCATGTGAAGTTGAATGCTTTGGACAGGATGTGCATAAGCAAAGCCAAAAACCATAAACTGTTGAGTCAAAACTTTTCATCAAGCAGGTATGCTAATGATCACCCCGTCTCACAGAAGCAGAGTTTCTTTTCTGCACCAATGTACATTTTTAGGAAGGAAAAGGGGAGGCAGGATGAAACGTAAGCTACAGAACCCAAAATGAAAAATAGGCATCTGAAATGTCTGTAGCAGAGAAACGGACAATGATTCTTTGCACGAGAGGAAGCAGTGGCATGCACTCGCATACAAAGGGGAACAAGTGGTCTTTACATGGAGTGCAGCTGCTTATTAAGACTCACTCCTTCGTGCATTATTCCTTTCATCCCCACTCAACCACAAAGTGATTTTACTTTGCCACTCACAAAGACTGCAAAAGATTTCTAATGGACAAATCCTTAATAAATGTTGCAGATCAGATGCTTCCCCATGAGTTACGATACAATAAATATAATATAACATAAAAGTATTGAACTGGCATTCGCTGTGAGGGAGAGAGCAAGGAAGAGGAAAACAGAATATAAAAGACTCCCAATTTTCTCAAACTTCATAATAATAAAATGAGTACATATAAATGTGTTAAGAGTATCTCTTTGCATCTTATAAAGACTCCATGTATTTAATCTGTAAAGCTTATTACAGCCATAGTCATTGCTATGCAAAGCAGCACCCAGTGCTTTTCTCTCGCTTTTCAGCCGGGAGCAGTGTTTGGCCAATAGGACTGGCCCCCCGCCTCTCATTCTGCATTCATAACATGCAACATTTGCACAATGTATCTCTCAAAGGCCCTGAATAGAAGGCCTTAATACTCATGTAAACAACTGCAAACCAATTACTTAATGAATCGAGCCCACACATAATGAGGAGCTTTACAAAGGGCTATAAATGCATTTTTTGCACCAAAGCCTCTGCTTTAAACTACAATCCCTCTGCTGTAGCCTCGGCTTAACAGGCAAATCATAATTATTGTCTAAGACAACAGAGAGGAAGCCATTTTTGTATTTTGAGTCCGGCTCCATCCTCTTTTTGAAGTCACTCATCAGCTCGCTGACAAAATAAAGCAAATAATTAACAAGTAGGATGGAAAGGAGGGAGAGGAAAACACAGGAAGACAGAGAAGAAAAGGGGAGAAGACGGGGAAATGGCAAGAGAGCCCGGAGAGAGTGAGACGCAAAGAAAAAGGAGACGCGGTGCAAAAGAAGGCTGCAGTGTTGTGCTTCTGCTCAAGTACAGAGCTTCTAGACCACTTGTGGAAGCAATAAACCACAAAAAGTGACTGTGGTAGGCGAAATACTTTAAACACTGAGAAGAAACCAAGAAAAGTCAGGGACCATGTAGTATGACTGGAAAGAAGATTAAAAGACTAACTGGAAGCTTGCAATGTTGCTTCCTTCCCAACTCTGATAGGATCAGACTGTCAGGTATTAATAAATACCCTTTACTCAAAGGTTATGGACATATACTGAATACATTGTCTCATCAGTGCATTTTGTGCAAATATCACATTATTTTATTCTGAAAATCTTATTAAATCAAATATACCGTGGGCATGCCGTGCACGTGAATGACATGGAAACAGGCACCACCTGTTAAGGTCTGGTTCCAAAATGATCTCATGTTTATTAAAGAGGCTGGACTAATAGGCAGACTGGGAGTGCCTGTTTGCCAGGCCAGAGAGATACAGACTTCAGTCCTTGTGTCAGCGTGGTGCCCAGTAATCACATGAAATCAGAGAAGATTATTCCTCATAACGTTTATCCAGCCATTACTACAGCACAAATGGGTTTGCAGTGAAGAGGTGCCGAGGACCTGAAATGAAATTGCAGATTTGATGAAGTTGTGTTGATATTTAAATGCAACTATGATGGTGTAAGCTTCTGCCACCAAGCTATTCATCATTAGATGTTCTTTCCATATCCACTCGTAGCTCTGATTCGAACATCCTAAATAATGTTTCAAGGGTGACAAATGAAAGGGCATTTGCCCTTGTTAGCACTTGAGTCCCCTTCCTACGAAACAGTTGTCAGAGATTCTCTTCTTGACATTATCTGTTTGCGTTTTGACAACAAGCCTGAAAACAGTCCGAAAATGGCTTCAATTTATTTTTCTGGCAGCTGATTTGCTTTTGAATTCTAAAACCTGGTTGATCCCAGCTAACATTGAGTAAGAGGGGCTTTAGGGGCCTTTTGTCTTTGTAAGCGAGTTAATGGGTGGCGCCCCCTTGATCTTATGGAAATGAACAGGGAATTATGAGAGCCGCCATGCAAATGTACATCAACCACTTTTTGGTGTCTGGTGGCCCATTTCCTGTGGACCGTTGAATAATAACAATGTTCTTACCGAGGGTAAGGGTCTTGATGTGAGGAGCATTTGGCCCTCCCCAGGTCCTCTTCATGCCCATGATTTATTCCTTAAAAGAGCAAACAGGGCCAGATAAAACCATTTGATTTCTTGATTGATCTCATCACGAGCTAATTTATTATGCATATTTACACTGAAACTTATGAGAACATCTGAAGAGTTACTGAACACTGGTCATGTGCCTTTATATGCACACATGGTCACAAAAGAGGACACATATTTACACTACAGCGTAATGAACACTTTACTATCATGGACAAAAATAATCATATCCAAGGTCAGAGTTACAGGAACGAGCTCCTAATTTGATCATGACCAAACACAACTAACCAAACTTAGTTGAATATTTTGTGGCTTCGACTTTTATTTATATTCTTGTTTTTCCATTTGCTGTATTAACAGCAACCCATTAGCAGCCACTGATCAATCTTTGGTGGAGTAGACTCTTACTTGAAAGAACAGTCTCCTCCTCTTCCTCTTCAGAACTCTGCAGCCTTTCCTGCATGGCTGACTGTTTAAGCAACTGATAGGCTTTTGTCTCTATTCAGGGACACAAATAAACAGCACAGATAAACAGAGTCACAGTCAAATATTTGCACAAAAGCCAGGTTTCCAACTTTCAGAGGTTTCTGTGTTTGATGAGACAACACGCTCCAGTAGCTGTTTTTTCCTCTCAGTGATGAACAAAGTGGGTAAAAACACTGCTCATCCAGCTAAGCTGTTGATTTAAGTCTTCTGTATGAGGCAACAGTTTCCATGAGACAAGAAGCAGCACCTCACATTATCTCAACCTCACTAGTATGAAAACACTGATTAGGTTTTTAGTAAAAGAATATGTATATATGTAGACATAAAGGGGCTAAGTTATGCTATAAACTGGTATCCATAGTGAATTATAAGAAAAATACATTAAACTTCTAATGGTGTATCCAAACATTGCAAACTTCGTTTAGTCATAAATATAATGCTTTAAATCCTAAATCTTTTTCTCAAAACATTCAAAGGGCAAAATAAAGCCTCTGTTTTTACATGCAGCCTAAAAAAAACAAAAATAAAAAACACTAGGTCTACAGCCGCACATGTTTTGGCAATTACTATAAATGCCAAGGTCACTGCATTTGATTGTGACATTGATGTTACTCAGCACAGCTAAACCTTTTTCCTTGCTAAATCTTTACTCGTGTCTTTCTAGTTGGTAACGGCTCTTTTGATTAAGTGTTGCGATTGGAAACTGAACTCATTTTGCTGGCTGTGCACCTTAGGGATGCGGACACATGAAAAACCCAGTGGGAAATCTGACAGCTAAGGGCAACGTAGGATTGCTTTACATTTCAGAGGTGTAGCTGAGGGATGGGCACACCAACTGCTTCCAGGATGCCGTTACATCTAGTACTTTTCAAGTCCAGCCTTGCCGGAGCATTGTTTAGAAGATAATGAGAAGCGATGACAGATCTTCTGCTTGGCCCACCCTGGCTCCCTGACAATTAAAGCAGCAGCATTATGCCGGGCCAGCAAATTATCATTCTTGCTAGAATGCCTCAGACAAGGCTGGAAACAGGGCTAGTGTATTCTCGGAGATAATTAGAGAGAACTAGCGCGGCTCTTCAGGTGGGACTTTGACCCTGGTTTCACCTTGATCATCCTGCCTCAGCCATTGTGTAAAAGAGCCCATTATTCACTGCAGTGGGAAGAAAACAAACCACAACATAAGGACAGTGTGAATACTGAGGCACCAGCAATGCCTTTTTACCTCTAATAGGACCACTTTCCACAGGGCTTTCGTCCTGGCTGTCCTCTTCACTACTTTGTAGTTCTGTGAGAAAAGGAAGCACACAGTGAGAAGCAATGGCGGGGAGGATGGGAGTCCTGGACAGAAATGGAAGAGGGGGGAGTCTTTTATAGATCTGAATAGAAGACTAAGAAAAAAAACTGGGTTGTGGGGGTTCATAAAAATTAATATCTCTCATAAGAGTCAACAGAAAAACAGAAAAAATATCAAAATTTAACAAATTGGATATAAATAAAAATAAAATTATAAATAAAAACTATAATAAAATCAGTCATCAACACTTTTTGCAATTACTGTACACATGTGAAATGTTTTGTTCACCCAGTGCATTTCCATCAATTCCCTTTAGATACCTTGAATCTGCGGTTTCTGTATCGATCCATCTGGCTTCATGGCCCAATCAGGCAGGAGTGAAGGAGGACAACACAAAGAAGACACGTCATTCTCATCCTCCGCTGAGGGGCACTCCTCACTGGACCGGGAGAGAAGTGTCCTCAGAAACACTTTGGCCTGCGTGCAGCACAAATTAAAACCGCACTCTTAATTGTTCTCATTTTGTGAAGGAAGTGTCAAATTGAACCCTTGGCGATTAAGCAAGTCATTTACTTTGACCACGGCTGCTCACACAGAGGTGTGCAGCTGTAATGCGTCTACAAATGCCGAGACAGTTTCCTCGCTTGTTTCACTACAAAAAGATTATTTCTCACTCTTTTGCACCCGCTCTCTTCTTGAATCACACCATTTTTTTCTTCCTTTTGTCTTTTCTCATCCATGAGATTAGAGAACTGCAGAAGAATGCAATCGCCCAGTTGTTAATGTGCAACACGTTTCAGATATCTTCCCTCTTGGCTGAGAGGATTGAGACAAACTACTCTCTCCAGCTCATTTTTATCTCTGTGGAGATGAGGATACACAATTAAGAGGAGCTTCTCTGGGAGATGAGGAGCAGGGAGATGCAACACAACGATTTCCTTTCTCTCCTCTTTTCCTCCCCGTTATCAAATCCTGGCATCATCATCTTTTTTTGTGATCAAAGACTGCCTCTCAGCCTCAGATGGCCAATGGCAACTTTTAATGAACACTAATATGAAGGGGATGATCAGGAGGATTTTGACAGTGACAAACTTTAAGTGCATTGTAAGTTGTTATCAGCAGGTCACAGCAGATAGATTGACAATGCAAATGCTTTCATTTTCCGAGAGGAGAAAAGATGCAAACATGCCAATCTGAGTTTGCCACTTGGGATTTGATGTTGCTCCACAATAAAAACTGTTTTGATCCCTGTCCCCGATATCCCTTTTGTTCCCTTTTTCCCTCTTTTTTTTTTAGATTTAGTCAAATGTACCATGAGTTGAGGGCTCTCGCAGATCCACTGCATTTTAAATATCAATGAATGCAACTGTTAGCACTTGAATATTCAAAGGGCCTCTTTGAGTGTGTGCATGCGAGCTGCATGCTCCCATTTGTCGGAGTAGCCAGGCTGCGTGGCAAGGCGTGAATGGAAATTTCTGTTTGCTCTTGTGTGTGGAGAGTAAGCTGTTGTGTGAGAGTGCAGAGACGCATAAAGGGAGTGATGGTGAAATAGAGGACGGGAGAGAAATATATGGAGTGAGACTCAGAGCGATAAAGAGAGAGAAAGATTTTCACTCAGGCTTTTCCTGATGCACTTGGATACAATGTTGTAGATGCCGGTACCCCTCCTCCTTTTGTCAGTTTCTATTTTCAAGAGGCTCTAAAGTCTCTCTTTTTGCCTCTCTTGTTGCATCTGGGACACTGCAGCAAGATTTTCAAGCCACAAGAACTCCAATACGATGAGCTTGCACAAATTAATAGGACAAAAACCTGCATGTTAAAAGATTACCCTGTAGACTAAACAGTCTATAGTTTAGTATATACAGACATCAAAACTGGGCTGTGAGTAGGAATATTCTTGGCAATTTTGTTCTTTGTTTAAATTGACATTAACAAAACAAGGTCACTGAGTACTACAACAAATTATTATACCACAGGTAATGAAAGAAGCAAAGCTGAGTTTGTAATATTAGGATTATTGTGTGCGTCAGATTTCCTTGATCTGTAGGCTAATGTGGGAAGCAATCTAATGAGGTTTGGTTTTGAGCGCAACACATAAAACATGTAGTCAAAGTCAGCAACACCTCTCTAAAAATGAGTAGTTTAAAAACCAAAAGGAACAAAGCTACATCTATGTCAGGAAGCTCTGTATGTTAATATCTGCTTGTTTTTTGGCTGCTGCATGTCCATCCTCCTCTTTGTGTCCACGCTGTAGCAGTGTATTTGCCTTCAACGCTACCTGCTGGCTGTAGGTGGAATGACGCTTCAGTAGCAGCGGCGTGAACAGTTGCACCAAACGATCAGTGCTGAGGACACGGTGCTCCTTGAGCACAAGGGCGTGCTTGAACCAGCGATCCCACAGCCGAGCAGCATCAGGAGGGAGGCTGGTGCTGTGGTGAAGGTGGGGGAAAGGTTTTCTTATTGACTTCACAGTAAAAAAACATGAAAATAAGTCACAGTAACACCTTCATAAAGAAAAATATTTGATTAACAAGAGAATAAGGGAAAATTAACTTAAATAACAAGAATGTAATTAATTTGTTAGGCTCTATTTTTCCACACTGATTCTTAAGAGGCTGCTTATCTTTAAACAATTAATAAAATATAGATTTGTGATGTCTTGCAGTTAGCGCTGAGTGATATAACCTCAGGTTGCAAAGCTAGATAAAAGGTTTAGGGCAGGCAGCAGGATTCTCCAGAGGAAAAAAAAGCGACCCTGCTAGATGTGTCTCTTAGAATTGAGTGTACAACTGGAAAGGTCTCAGTGAAATCAATAGAGTAGTGAAGCAGAGCATGGATTTGGCTCAGACTATAACTACTCATTATCCAAAGGACTGGAAGCTGCAGATAGGGCATTTTAATTTACTCATGACATTCACCCATGCACAGTTACCGTACAAGGTGACACCAAAGATGACCTTTTACATTTGTGGACAAGAGAAACTGGATCAAATGGTAGCATGCAATATCTCAGTAACTGCTGTAGGTAAGCGACCCCTCCTTAGGCTCTGGTAGAAAATAAATAAATAAAATTAGATAAGATTAAATTAACCTGACACTATCAACATTCTGCCTGAAAAGATTCATTCACCTTTACTGTAACTGTTTTATTACTCCAAGAAAGAAAAGAAACTTCCTTTGAAAGCTCTTCCACTCAGAGTGCTGATGTTTGTGCTCTGAAGTACTTCCTTGCAACTATTATAAAATGGAACTATTATTGTCTACACAGAACACAGACTATGTCAAAAAGATAACAATATTTCAGAGCTTTATATTAGATAAAATGGAAAAATGTCAACAGCTCTTTTTGAACGATTTATAAAAAAAAACGTCAAACTGAATTCAAGTTTCTAGAATCTAAAAATCCACAAAAACAACATCAAAGCAAAAAAAAGTACCTTTTTCTTTAGGTTAACAGGAAAACTCTTACCTTATTTCATCAGGCTCAGTGGTACACTGGCGTGCATATACCAGATCCCGTGGCAGGAGGCAGCCTTTTTCTGTGCTCAATGATAATCTCTGAAGCTCATGAAGGACAACTGCTCCACATGCTTCAAGGTCCTCCTCATTCAAGCCTTCTCCATCGTCACAAAGGCTGCCCAGTATACAGAGATCAGTCAGCCATTGCGGGCTGAGCCTGCAGGTCAGCAGTGCAAAGTGTATCCAACAGGCAAACACAATAAACACACTAAACAAGTAAACACACCAATGCAACCAAATATTGTAAGAGTCATGATCCTAAATAGTCAATCTTTATTACTGAACAGAAGGAGAAAAGTATATGATGTGTTAAAAAGAAGGAAAAGTTTCCTCTGCTAGTAATTTTTTATGCTTTGTCACAGAAGCAGCATTTATGGTAAATTAATCAAGTTATTAGGTATAAAAAAAACTTATGAAAAATAGGCCCAGTGAAATGAAACATTCCCCATCCTCTATCTCTCCGACTCCCAATAACAACTCAGCTCGGTGGTTACTTTAACAACCCCTCAGAAAGAAAGACGCATACCTCATGGTGATGACACTTAATCTAATGTGAGAGCCTTTTGCCGAAAGATAATGTGTTTTCTTCATCTGCACAAACTGCTCTATGGCCATTACGTTCATTTACATGGCATTTCATTTAGAAAAGGAAAAGATCGCTAACTTTGGAGAAAGACAGAAAGAATATACCTGATAATTCTATTATGTTGTGTTGCATCAGCCGAAGAATTCCTATACACATGGATCTGCTGGCCATGGAGGCGCCCTTCGATGCTGTCAAGCAGATTGAAGAATCCTTCCAGGGAGAGGCTGAAAAAATACCATTATCCATTAAAGCGGTGAAAGGAAATAGAAGTGAAGGAGGTTATGTGATCAATAGGCTTGCTATTTGTAAAAAGAAAAAATAGAAACTATCCGATCTACAAATTTGTGGTACCTTTTCAAAGCAATTTCCTTGAGGTTCTCAAGGACCACTGGAGAATCTGGGCATTAATATTTGATGGCCACAATGCAGATTTTCACCATTTTTCACTGTGTCAGTAGAAGGTGCCATGTGTAATAAATAACAAGCTGCATAAAAAAAGCTGACCCTCAGAGCAAGAACTTGTACTATTAGCTGCCTGCTGCAATAAAGTGAAACATGACAAATTGCATTTCTTCTGTCTGGTTACATTTTACGTTTTAAAATTATATTCAATACAAATAATTGGACTGCAAAATTGAACAGTAATGAAATAACTGGCACTGTCTCACACTTAAAAGAGTAAGGAAATTATTCCAAAAAAAAAAAGGAGAAAAAAAAGGGGCCTCTGGATGATTTCTTTTGGTGAGAGATTTACACTTTAATCTGGTTCTGTGTGAGGGTGCAAAATGAGAAATGGATGCCTAATGCATGTGGATATTGAGAATCCATCTCTTTCTTGAGAATTAAGCTCTGGGTGGCCCTCATTGAATTCCCCCAGAAACCCCAAGCCGAGAGATCTTGAGCTGCCTTCCATAAAGAGAGACCAAAAAGAATTTATGACAATCTGTAATGGGCTCTTGGGTTAGGGGTCAGCAAACAATTGCTCCTTCTTTTTTGCAGGTTGTTTCCTGGTAACATTCTGATTAAGCTGGCAGCTTGAATTATATCCATGACATTTTGTAGTGTGCAATCCATCTGTGACAAGTCCTCTACAGTGTGCTTGAAGTAGAATAGGCAAAAGGTAGAACAGGCAAAGACTGTCGTTTTTTCCCTTTCCCTTATCACCAGTGTGGGCCTTGAAATAGTCATATTTCTCTTCCCACTTTATTTATAAAAGCTCTTCAAAAAGAGACCTTTAGAGAGGGAGAAAGCGAATTAGTTGTGTTTTTTTCTGCAAACCTCTCTATCTGTATTGTTGCCAGCTTTTATGTCAAGGTCTCTGACCTCACTTTAGATGCTACTGTTGTCTGCATGTCGACATCATCAGGAGTGTATTGTTAGTCAGGGAAAAAAGGTCAGCAGCAATATTGCCCTACAGCATACAGTACTGACTCCTGGGTGATTTACCAAACAGAATTGCCTCAAAATCGAGTGATTGGTGTCAGGAGAATCTCATCGTGCTGGCACAGACAGCAAATAAGAACACAAAGGATGTGAGAAATATAAGTAAGAAAAGTTTGAACACGGTACTGAATGTTAGATTAGATGTGGGGTATGTCATCATTCCAGATATTTAATAAAATACACTTATAAACATTACAATGCCATAATGACATTTCAGCGTATTCAGCGTACAAATTTGATGGCATTTCACTGAAAGAGAAACAGAACCAGAGTTGGATTTGTGAGCAGAATGCACTGAGGCTATTATGAATTGTCTTGGAGAATAAACTCAGATAATATTTCTGTCTCAGTCACTCTGTATATGCTGGAGGAGAAATATAATGGGATAATCTAATGAACTGTCCAGGATTGTTTTTCCTGACTGTGAGCTGAATAGAGGCAGCGATATAAACTCTAACCTTAAGGGAGAGAAAAAGAGTGTGTGTGTGTGTGTGTGTGTGTGTGTTTGTGTTGGGGGGGGGGGGGGGGGGGGGGTTTTCCCCCCCACCCTCCTCCTTCCCCCCCCCCGACAAACACCCCCCCCCCCCACCACTCCACTCACCACCCCCCCCCCCCCC
>JBAMIG010000021.1:6044534-6058795 GCA_037177335.1 Kiunga ballochi | reverse complement strand
TGAAAACTTTCTGCAATTCTTTAATAAAAAAATCACAAGTATTAGAGACAAATTAGACAACATTCTCCCTACAATCACCTCAGATCAGGCTGAAGCTATACAACAAAATGCCCCCACAAACCCCCTTCTCCCCCCCCCCTCCTCCCCCCCCCCCCCCCCCCCCCCCCCCCCCCCCCCCCCCTACATCAAAGCTTCTGCTTTGCTCCTTATAGACAGAAGTTCTCTATGTTAACAATGTAAGTGGCAACCCCCACCACCATCTCTCAAACAGGCTGACTGCAAGCTTCTTTTAGTATCACAAAAATACACCAAACATGAATATGATGCTGTAGTTTGAGAAAAAATACAATTGTTCAAGCTATTTTGATTATCAATACTGTTTTGTACTGTGAGCATGTGTAACTGCCCACTCTAAATGAAAAAACAGCTTCTGCATTTAGTGCCACAATATAAATCATAACGCAGCCCAAACAAAGACAAAAGCAACACACAATAAAAATCAATATTATCTTCATCCTTGAGAATATGCAAACCAAATAAAAGTTCTTGTTCAAGCACCAGAGCTCCTACTCATAAAACAGAGTACATTGTGTGGAAAAAGCAGAGGCGCTGTGTGCAGACGTTCACGTGGGATTTTCTGTGGCTCCAACCTCATCCAAAGTGATCCTTCAACTCAGAGGCCATCATCACGCTAAGGATTTGTGGCTATAAGTGCTGTCCACATGCCCACCCTCCAGAACACTCTATGGTGCCACAAATTTCCTCCTCCACTGGGGACTTCCTGAGGTCTCTCAAGCAGAAAATTGCTCTGTCACAGCATTATCTTGGATTATGGCAATATTGTTGTGGACAGGTCCTGAGCTCTCTCTTTAAGATGCATCACTGCCACCACCACAGCTGTTGCAGAGCTAGAGAACAGAGGCATCGACCATGACTGCTACAATCCTGTGTCAGCCTCAGGCGGGATGGTTGCAAGGACTGTGCTGTCGTAACACTATCACAAACAGCCCTCTGTGGTTTAGCGTGGCCAAGCAGAAAATTCTCCTTTCTTTACTTGCTTAGTTTAAAACTTTGAAGAAATACTGGCAACATTGTGGGAAATTTAAAAAGGCTAAATGTCACAAAATAGTAAAAACACATGGTGTTTTCCCTAAATAATCCACTTTTTAAATAAAAGAACATAGCATTAAGACATGAATACTGTACCTTTTCAAGGTCATTGCTGGTTCTGAGGAGTCTCTTTGTAACTCAGACCCATTAGAGTGGATGGATGATTCAGGACTATGAAGTTTGTGACCATCCTCCCCTCTGCAAGAATTCCTTTCAGGTGCCACATCCTCTGGGAGATCCTCCTCCAGCTCAGATTGAGTCAAAGATATTGTCAGGTCACTCGCACTGCTCTCTGACAACTCCACATCAGAACTCAGTGCACTGATGATTTCACTTTTACCTGATTGTAAGCACACCACACAGTATCAGTTAGCTTATACACAATCTTCAAAGGGGCTACAATTTCAGGAAAGGCAAATATAAAATAAGCTAGTAAGAAATATCACTCTAAACCTGGTGTATCTTCAGCTTCTTTTCCAAAAGTGGTTTCAGGCATCAAATGGCCAAGACCTCTCTCTTCATCTCCCATTGTGAGTGGCTCATGAGCTACCTCTTGGGAGTCAGTGTGTTCTGCAAGAGGATTCTTAGCTCTCAATAAGCCACAGATGCTGGGAGATGGATTCTTCTCAGACCCTGTCAAGGTCACCAGAGGTGAAGCTTCCTGTTCATCATCACTTCGAAAAGCCACACTGCCAGCTGTGCCCGTTACGGCACGAACAGAAGGGAGCAGCCTCTGCGTTCTTTCATGTTTGTCACTCAAATTACGGCCGTCAGGGGGATCATTTGAGCCTGAAATGTCATCTGATAAATGTGTTCGCTTGCAGGCGGCATCCTCTCCGCCAACTCTGAAGTCCTTCAAAGGGCCACTTGGTAGACGTTCGCGGGAGTGCACGTTGCGATTGGGTGAATGACACAACGCTCGGTGTGAGTGTACACTTGTGGTACCAGCTTCAGCATCTCTGGAGTCTCTGGTCTGGTGTTCCATAAAGATTTCCACTGGTGACTGTGTAAAATCCTCCACAGTGTTAGAGGTGTTACTTTCTTGGTGCTGTCTTTGCATGGATTCTACCTGTAAACATAACAAAACATTTAACTTTAGCAGCAAAGGAGGCTATCCTGCCATAGAAATATTTTATTGGCATAAACATGGTTTGTTTAAAAGCATAAAAGTTAATCACTTTTAAAAGAAAAACAATTCAAGCCTGCTAAAGATCCTATTTTTAATTTTGAACAAGTGAAGCTTATTTGGGCCAAGGTCAAAAATCCTTCCTCAATATTTTCAGAAGGATGTCTCGGATCAATGTTTTAACTTTTAATCTTATTAGAAATCCTTTAGACAAGTTTTGATTCATGTCTGCAATGTCACCAAGGGGGGAGAGAGAGAAGCAAAAAAAAAAGCCTCCCTCCAAACATAATAACAAAAAGCATGGCTTCTGTTTCTTTTCTGATAAGCGTCTTAAATACCAAACAGTTAGTTGCTTAATAACATTCACTGTAAACCATGCAGCCTGCCCAGCAGATCCACAAAGTAGGTAAAAAAAGAGGAAAAGTTAATTTCTTGGCTGAGTGATTCCATCGGTAGCTGCAGGGCAAAGTAGAAAGTGTTTCACTAAAGTAGCAATTGATTCTTCTATCAATCTGCGGCACGCGTGTGCTCTTCCAAGGAATGTATTAAATATGAAAATCATATCCCGTTATCATCTGTCTCCAGCTTTCAGCCCGGTAAGCTTCCCTTAATGAATGCTGCAGCCTGAGGGACATGCACACTGCCAGCCAATGGCTTGTATGCATAATGGAGTGACGGTACCATTTTGCTCATTACAATATCGACAGACTGAGGGGGGGTTTTGCACACAGTTACAAGTGACTGCTCTAGACAGCATGCTCCAAGTTATTATGAGATGTCTTAGACATTTCATCTAAAAGAGCTTTAACTGCTTTAAGTGAAGGGAGAAAGCAGCTATGGGCTTGAACTACATCGCTTGTACAGATTCACCAGCTAGGATTAGACACCTGTGCTATTACAGATACACAGTTTAAATGTAGACTCCTCTACAGATTTACCAGGCATAATATCTTCCTTTCTTTGATGTACTAAACCTGAAAAAACAGACCTATAGAGCAAGAATTTACATAAACCTTGTAAATATTTTTTAAAAAGAAGGATCTCACGAGAAAGAAACAAGCCATGAAGTATATTCACAATGCAAGAATGGCGCATTATAATAATGTGATGCTGATCTACAAGGAATTATACTCTTGTTAATTTCAAACATATAGCTGATAATTGTCACAATTGTATCATTAAGACACAATATTACCATGGCTGGATCCAGCTCTGACTCCATTTTCTTTCTTGATTCAATAAATCTAAAAATATCTTTTAAAAAGTCAGCCTGAAATAAACAAACAAACGTTTATTACAGTGAACAAAAATGTTATGTTACGTTTAACTTGATTTTAAACACTAACAAAACATGAGTAGTTCCTTATGTTTACAAACCATCCCAACATTATCTGCACATAGTGCAAAATAAATTAAAATAAAAGTGACAAACTCAAGCATGAGGTATCACAGTGAATCTGAAAAGTGTTTTCCTGAGCGAGTGTGCTCCATGTATCGGCTGACATTCTCCTTAACATTTATCTGATTCAGAAGATTGATTGTCTTATTCTAATACATAACACAAACAAAACACAGCATTAATATTTTATCATTTGTATTTGCAAATATAAAATATAAATTAAAATATATATATAAATTGAATAGGTATATGGTGAGTATATGACAAATGATGGCAGGTTCATCATAAATATACCAGAAAAGCACTGGGTGAGTAGATAAAATGGACACAAAGTGCAACAGGACAACCAAAATAACAGCAAACATGCGGGACTCAAAACATCAAGAGGAAATAAACCAACTGCTTGAGGGGAGAGAATGACTAAACCTCTGGAGCACTTGATAGTCTCTATATTGAGCAATTAACTCTGTGAGTCATAATTAGCCAATTTTGTTAATTTGATATTAAGCTGTCAAGCACTGTCATTGAGTTTTAAGTGATAATCTGACTGGCTCATTGTTTTGTCCCTTGTTCATTTGCTTGTGGTGATAAATTGCACTGTTTGAGTGTTTACTACTGTCAGATCAAGCTGTTAGAAGCATATATGGGTACTATGCATGATCTATGATTGAAATTTGCCTCTGTCAATGTAGACTTTAAAGCCCACTTCTTACATGTTTTCAATAAGAGAAAAAAAACAAGGCCGCTGAACAAGTTAAGCATTTTGCTGCGTCTGTGTGTGCTTGTCTGTGTGACTGTGTAATACCTTTTGTTGTTCCAGAGGGCCACGGTCAGGACTATATTCCTTCATGCTAATTTCCATGCACTCCACATTTTTCAGAAGCTCAAGGTTTCTCATTTTCGCTCGTGCTTCCCTGTCACAGATTTCTTTGAGATAACTGTGCAGTTTGGAACACTTTATCTGTGAGCTGAAGGCAGAGGAGAATCATTATCCAACAGAGTACAAGTGCATTGTCAAAAATAAGAGGTAGTCATTTCAGAAGAAAAGGTTGAGCACAATATGATTTACTTGGTATTAACTCTTCTACTCCATCAATGTGAGCTTAGTTTTTTTTTATCTAGAATTTAAATATTTATTAAAGAAAATCTAAAGCAACAATAAAACGTCAATTTTATGCAAATACCACTTTTTTTTTTAGCAAAATAACTACAATTTCTCAAATTAAATATCTAAATCTGGGCAAAATTTGTATGATTAAAAAGGCCGACCAAGACTGTATATGTTCTCTTATTAACAAAGGTTAATTTTCAGTCAGTGTTATATAAAGTAAGACTTTAATTTGTAGCCTAACTGTTAAAAATGCAAGTTAAACATTAGTCAGCTTAACTTACATTCTTTTATCGGATCTGGAGTAAGCAAACATCTCCCTCTCCAGCTCCAGCCTTCGTTTTTCCCTGCACACACATAATTGGAAACGGAATCACGCATCCGCCGAGCTTTCTATGCTAATTATTAGCATAATTAGCTGATCTATTTGACAAAGCACGGCGCGTTTGTTAATTTTGGAACCATTGGACAAATTCAATTAAAAGACAAGCAGTGACTTCGGGGAAACTTTGGATAAGGACTTATTGTTACAGAAGTTCCACTTTCTATTTGTGCAGCATCGACGGAGCACCGCAAAATGCCTGTTCAATGCTACTATGTTAGCTAGCTAAAGGACCCCGAGTTCGCCGAGCAGCTAGCGGCAATATGATGGTAGCAGACAGTAGATATGATAGCTCAAACCCATGTTCTCCACCGGGCCGTGTTCCTGAACAAATTACAAAAAGCCTCACCTTTTAGACATGCTTTGCTGAATCGCTCTAATCTTTTCGTAATACTTGTCGTCGGTGGAACCCAAGCTAGCCATTTCCCCCCGCTTTGGCGTTGCCGCTGAGTCTGGCGAGACATAAAAAACGGAGTAGGAGGAGAAAGGTTGAATGTGTTTATGGTGGTTACCATGAGCACCGTTTCCCAGAAGTCTCCGCTGGTAAACACAGCGAGCACGTGGTGTGACAACCACTAAAGCGCCTTACTAAGGTTGACTAGTAAGACATAATTATGTGCAAATATTTAAGTGTATAGTAATTATGTTGTTACAGTTCCCATTACAAAGAAATACATAAACTTTGAAGTAAAAAGTAAGTATCCCTTTAACATGAGAATATTCTCCCTCTTTTGTTAGTTTTATACATGTAAAGGTGCTTAAATGTCATTTTTGATTAACAGAGACACAATCCTGCTTTTGCTAAATACCAGCCATCAAAAATCTTTCTTTGTCTTTTGTTTGATCAATGTCTCCCTTTCTGTCAGGAATAGATTGATCTACTGTCTCATTTGGTCAGATGGTTGCTGAATCGTCCAATGATCTCATCTTGTATTATCAAAGTTCATCACTGACATTTGTCAAAATGTCATTGTTTTCATGGGCCCATCATTTTCTCAGAGCCACAATGTCCTTGCTGGGATACTGCAATTGACAGCCCCTCCAAACGCACATCCCAATCAACCAATTTCAGCAATTCCAGCCCCATTAAATTGCTCTTTAGCCGTTGAACTGTAGAGTTTTGTTGTCCCTTTCTAATGCTAATCCACCCTATTCAACATCTCTCTATGAGGCTATTTGTTCTGAAATAAATCCCATTGTTTGCCTCCTGCATGTATAATTGATATTGTTGCCAGGTTTTTTTGTTTGTGCTGAGAAGAGCTGAAAGGGAGTACTTTGGAGATGATGAAGAAAATGAGACTTGCAGCAACGCTGTTCCAGCTGAGCTCAGCCAGGGTTGGTGTGCCTGTGATCAACCTTTTGTTTGATGTCATAGCATGCACTCGTGATTATTATGGTGCAAAATATAAATAATATTCTTTGTCTGTTTATCCAGATGCATAGAAGGAAAGACTGCACAGAATTAAGCACTGGTGAGTGCACATGGAATATGATTCACTCGTGTTTTTCTTTTTCCACACTGTAAATATCAACATATGTCTTAAAGGATTTAAAATTACACCTCACTGTGAACTATCTTCAATAAAGCTATGTCTAAGTTAGAAAAAAAATAGTCCAATTGCTTAAAAAATAGAAGCTGTTTGGGTGATAGAGAAGATATTGTCTTAATGAGTATTTATCAGATTAAACAAAAAGTTCCACAACAAAAAGTTTTCTTTTTCCATAAATGGTCGCACTGTGAATATCATTCTTTTACTATTTGTAGTTATATGCAAGGTCTCTGCACCAGTTTTTCCTGCAGCTCCTCTTAAGACATACATTGTGTATTGCTATTGATATGCCCCAACAGAGGTCACAATTTGCATGTGAATTAGCACCTAGTAAATTAAATTGATATTCAGTGCACATCTCTATTCAACCCTTCAGACCTTTGTTCTCCTGCCCAGCAGAGCCTATGTTCAGCCCCTAGCTAGTCAGAAACATCTGTGCAGTTAATAATTTGATAAACAGCTTACACAAATGCTAAATTATCTTCTCCATCCCCTCCCCTTTTTTTCTCTCCCTTGTGCAAGACTTGGAACAGTTGGCTCACCTCTGTGGTCTTGGGTTTATCTGTCTTTTGTGACTGTGCTTCCACTGCTCTGGTTTTCATGGCTCAATACTGAAGCCATGTTTGGGGTTAACAAAAAAGGAGAGAGAAAAAAAACCCGGCCCTCATCTGTGAAGAAAAAAGGCGTAGGAGTTTCCTATTGTTGCACGTTTAAAATGAACTTAGCCTAATTTTTTTTTCATTCATGGCTATGTCTGGTTAGCATTTACAAAAAATGTTGAAGAACCATGACATTTATCAACACTTTTTAACATTCACAATGCTATTGTGTTTCCATTCAGTCAAAGCCCATTGATTGCCCAGAACTCAGGTGACTCCATGTGAAATTGCAAATTAAGGGCTGACATATTTTTTCCAGAGAGCATTCTGCATCAGAGTGCAAAAGCTTTCAAGTCTCATGTGCAAATTCAATGGTCACTTGTGTCTGTAATTGGCTGATAACGCTAGTGGAAGAGATTTGACAGGGCTTTTTGTGATTGTTTTAAAAAGCAGGCACTTAAAGTTTGCACAGGAGTTTGATTTTCTTAGTATTCTATTAAAAAGATTAATGTTTCCTGATGATGATGATATTAGAACTATCTATTCCAAACCAGACTTTAATTTTAAAAATGATTTAAAAAAAAAACACATAATCGTCACATCTTCATAAGGTTGTAGAAGCATACATGTGCCGGCTTATGGTTTATTTGTGTATCCACATTTTGAGTGTGCTTTTTTCTATGAGAGGACGGCAATTAGTTAAGTGCTATCAAGTGCATGAAAAGCTGAAACAAATCCCCTTTATAATTTCATGGAAAAGAAAGCTGACCAAATAGAAAAAGGATTGAGGAAAACTGGTTTCCAGTGCTTGCCTTTTTGGTTAAGAAAGAAGAAATTGAAAACTAAGTGGGGGTGTTAACAGTGCTAAAAGATGTATTGAACTTTTTTTTCTTCTGTTTTCTGATTTTGTTGTTGAAAAGTTTGGGCAAAGAAATCAGAAGCACCCTGATGTTACCCTAATGACAATGGCTTGTTGTTGACACATGTACAACTTGTGATTCAGAGTGGATTCAAAGTCCATTTTATTTATTTATTTTTCGGATTTTTATTCTTTCTTTTTAACAACAACCTCATCACACTTAAAAAAATGTTCACACACATTCACACTAGTCTTTTTGACTGAGAAGCAGGCTCAGTCTGCTTACAAACAGGTTCAGAAGAATACAGGAAGTGAATTGCAAAGCAAAGTGCATTGTGGGTTCAGCACATGGCATCGCAAGTAAACACAGCCAAATTTCGGGACATTAGGTGGCTCTTGAGATGAAATACAGCTCACATTCAGACATGGAAGAATTTGGGAAAAGTTCTGTTGGAAATCTGATTAACCCAGAACACTCGGATCTGATACAGGTAGTGGAGCATGGTTTTAAAAGGTCCAATTTGTTTGAGAAATGCAGCATAAATGCAGTTAATATTGCAGTTTCCTACTGAACCCTTAGCTGTAACCTTTTGCAACAGTTTTGTGTTCACATTAGTGATTCAGCACTTAGTTTTGTCAGTCTCTCTCTCTCTCTCGCTCTCTCTCTCTCTCTAACAGACGCTTTTAAGTTACTCTAAAAAACTTTGTCTCCTTAGTGTTGGACATTACACGTGTTGTGTCACAAGTATCAATCCTCAGCCACTTTCAGCTCTATATGTACATAACGAATAAATCTGTAATGCAGTTTTAATTAACATTTCACTCACGAGCCCATAAAGGAGGAAACAATATGGCACCTGGATTAAGGGCTTCCTTCTATTCATGTCACAGCACTAGAACCGCAAAATGATAAAAGTAGGATTTTTTTTATTTAGACACTAAAATCAAAACTATGTTGTTGTTGTAGATGTACATTGTATGTTGTAGATGTTTACATAATGTAAAAGTAATCTGAAGGAGTAGATTTTATTTTGTATACATTATTCTTTTAGTGGTTCTCACACACACCGGTGTTCTAAAGAAGAATATAAAGTGATTATTGTAACATAGGGCCACAAGGAAAATTGCAAATGAAATGGCACACAGGC
Source organism: Kiunga ballochi (assembly GCA_037177335.1). NCBI lineage: Eukaryota > Metazoa > Chordata > Actinopteri > Atheriniformes > Pseudomugilidae > Kiunga > Kiunga ballochi. The sequence goes on along the minus strand of JBAMIG010000021.1, from coordinate 6,049,514 downwards.
AGATATTTATTCAGTGCAGCTGAGTTGCACATATATATATATATATATATATATATATATATATATAAATAAATTCATTCATTCAAAAATTCATCTATATAAACATGAATTTTTTTTCATTTTTTCATGTAATGCATTTTGGAACCCTAAATTATTATTATTATTGTTTTATTATTATTTTTATTATTATTATTGTTATTGTTATTAATAATAATATTATCATTATTATTATTATTGTTAGAATGTTGTCTTAGTTGTGGGAAGAGAGGGTTATTCAAGTATTTGAGCAAGGAGTTAGACCACCACTGTTTTAGAGAAATGTTGCAGCAAGAAGTGGATGGGTTTTCAGATGATGAAATTCATGAAAGCTGCTGGCTGTTTGGGTCAGATGTTTGACAGTGAGAGCTTGTTGTTTGCTCCTGTCAAGGGCCTCGTTGGTAACACTGATGCTTGGCCTTGTTAAGACCGTGCCCTTTCACCTCTGTGTTTGTCAGTGCAGGCTTGAGGAAAGTGAAAAGGCTATCAGAAGCAGCAGATCTTTCCTAAACACAACTCGTAGCACCATTGCTAAATTTAATGCACACAAACACACACACGCATGCACACACATACACAGAAAGCATTTTATGCGCCACAATGCAGGGTCACAGGGCGTTGGAGCCTGGAAGTGGAATGTACACACTGGACATGTTATTCATCTATTGCACGGCCAACATAGTGACAAACTAGAAGAAGTTAGAGTAACTAATTACTTTGACATACATGTGTTTAAACATCAGGAGGAAGCCAGATTTTATATACCATTTCTTGCTACAACAAACTATTTTTATGTAATCATTATCATCCTAATGCACTTGAGTAGTTTTGACATGCTGTCAAGGTCTGTGGATACTTCTGCACAATCAACTAAGCCTGGACATAGGCAGTTTAATACATGAGCACCCATTCCTATACCAAAGATACCTGTTGGATGGCCCATTTGACCTAGTCCACCCAGGAGAGGCTCAGAAGGCTGGTAGTATATCCACATTAAGGCATTAGAGAATGTTTGCATGAGGGGCATCCTCTTCTATCTGTTCCACAGGTCACACCTAGCTCACATTACTATTAAAAGTCATTGGCTTGGGCTGGTTTATTCTTCCAGGTCAAATTATCATTTATTTGGAGCTAAAATTGGGAAAGGTAGGGGGCAAGGATCAACTCAGGCCCCGGCCCTCTCCTCAGTATTAAGCCATGACTGTGTTGTAAGGTGAGCTCCAGTAATGAACCCTGTCACCACTACCACTGCACCAATATCCCCACAACACGGCATGCATATTGATTTCAAATTGTCAGTGAGAGAACATGTGTGCTTGCAGTGTATGTGTGCATGCTCATGCAAGCTCACCTTTTTGAAGCAAGAAGCAAGGGAATCGTTTTACTCTCTTGCTGATTAGAAAGCTCATGCATAGGAAATCACGACAGAGACACTGCTTCCCATCTGCCCGCAGTGCAGGTGAAAACAATTTACACATCACCAGGCTAATGGATACATTCATAGGGAGGACAGAGTGAGGGAAAGAGGGATTGGGGGGGAGAGGAAGAGAATAACCGAGAGTGAAAGAGTCGGCTTGTAATGGGTCCAGGCCAAGGCAGGCCAGTAACCCTGTTCATGCGGCCAAGCCAGAGAGCTGCCTATCAGATAACACATAATCACCAGGGTCAGGGACTAATGAATACGGTCATGGCCCACCTGAGCAGGCTTTTGCCCGCACTAAAAACACTTGTAAACAATTCGACTAGGTGAAACATGGCAATAATATGTTGATTCAGCAGGTAATGAGGTTCTCCCTGAATCAATACCCCTAGCTAACCCCTCTCCCAGGTAGGCCAATGAAGAGCAGGGAGCCAGGTTGGTGAACGCACACCTATGCCGATGACCTTTCCGAGGCAGTAAGGACATGAGGCAGTCTGAAGAGGACTATTCTCGTATTGCACAAGGCGCTGAGTGTCAGAACTTTCATTCGCAGCAAGCAAATGAACAGGCAGGCGCTGCATGCTAATGAGCGACAGGCTATTTTCCACCTTTTTTATCTGCACATTATGCTCTTGACTTTGGAGAAGGTGGGAATTAGGTTGGACCTCAGTGTCAGGCTGCCTGATGGCTCCGCTCAGGAAAAACTGGTAATTGAAGCCGATGGCTGCCGCGGAGGAGGTCTGAATTTGGAAATAAACAGTTTCAAGCACTGCACGTCATTTCTAGAGAGATGACAGGGGGAATGGAAATGAGCTGTCTGGATCTAATGTGCTTTTGCAGCAGGGAAAAAGGGGGCCATCTTTCAGATAACAATTCCACTCATTAGGACTTCAGTGCCACCGTAATGACAAGAGACAAGTTGCTAAATTCAGAGAGGACAATTAGGAGATGCTGGCACAGGGACAAACCAAGTAAACAAGGAAACATAGCTGTGAATTCCACATATACTCTAGCTGTGATGTCACAATTTGACAGCATTTTGTCTAAGGTTTTGGTAACTTAAGTGTTTGTTGTGGTTTTGTTTTTGTTTTTTCATCTAGGGTTTCTGCATTTTTTACACACCTTTTTTCTGCATTCCTCTCACTTGGCCACTCTGTATGGCTACCACCAAATTCTCTTCTTAGACTCTGGAGTCCTCCAGTGTTGCACTGAGGCTGTACATGCTGTATCATTCTCACGCAGAAAGCACCGAGTCTCCCCATTTCAATTTCCGAGGGATTACCAGTGACAATAGACAGTCTCAACATTTGTGTAAAGTTCCTCCACTCACCTTCTATACCACATTTTCTCCTTGTTGCCCAAACAAAAGCAGTAAACCCCAAAATGTAACTTGCAGACATTTCAAGCTGGATTCTTTGAATCAATGAAAGCTTACTCATTGAAGTCTTCCAACACATCTGTGGGATTGATTTCTGAATAATTTGTTTATACACCTTCAGATAACAGCAGCTGTTAATTTCAGATGTTTTTCAATGTGGCATCAGCATGACATGTATAAAGGAAAAGAAAAAAGCAATCTTAGATGGACGCGGCATGCAACCTTGATGTAGCGGACAAGACCACGGGGGTTTCTTAGACTCCGATAGCCTACACGCTCATGAATAAAACAAGGGGTTTAGGGGGCTTCCTGTGCCGCTAATTCACAGTGCCGAGCTTCCAATCTGTTTTATGGTACTTGGGCGGAACAATTTTTCTTCCCCTGCTTCAGGGCTGCATACAGCACTAAGAGTGCATTCTCGGGAACTCGCATAGGGATAGTAATTTACCATAATCAGCCATTGTGCACTGGTGAGTTTAACACAAGCTGAGACACATGATACTTTGAGGTGTTTCTTCACATTTATGCAAATAAACAAAGCAGCACTGCTTCTAAAATGGCCTTTTGTTTTTGATAATAAAATTGCTTTTCAAAATGTAATGTACTTCTGTTACTACTGTGGACCGATGTTAACAAACCTCTTGTGGTATTTCATATGACTTGTGTGTCGTTTTTGGCACAGTGATGTTAAAATGATGGATTACATCACTGTATCCCTTGAAATATAAATCTCTATCTAAAATGACAACTAGGACATTGTTTTATCTTCCTGCAATTAGAAATGACGAGCATCAATTCCTTCCATGTGAGTCCTGTTTGCAGACTCATTACCAGGCCCTGCTGGTTTCTCCTGCACTGAGAGGAAGTTAAACAAAGCACTACTCTCACACAGCCTCTCTGCAGTAACAACAGGCTCCAGACCCATCACCAAATGCTGAGAAGTGAAGGGTCTGTGAAAACAAACCTCTATGACACCCTTCACTCTTTCTTCTGCTCCAACGCACCCAGTCAATGTCCAAACCATTCGCTTTTACCGCAAACAGTGTTGGCAACTAAGAAAACAAACCACCAGGGAATAAAGACAAAAGCCTTTCCACCTTAAATCAGGCTGTACATTTTTCCTCTGTATTTGCACATGAAATCTAATTGCACCTTTCTCTTTCGTTACAACAAACAAGGAGTCGTTTAAATACTGCAACAAATGAGAAGAAGTGACCAAAGACATGCAGAAGAGGAATAAAAAGATGGAGTCAGATCTATGCACTGATGCACTGATGCACTGTGCGCACACACTTACAGTACACACAAATGCACAAGAGGCAAAGGGGACCTAATTAAATGCAGACAGTGACTGTGTGGACTGGCTACAGTGGAGCTGGGCCTCAAGCTGCCACAGCTACAGTTCATCTCGGCCAATTAGATGTTGCATCAAAGCTGGGGCGGTCATAAAGCAATGGGTTCACAGGCGATATTGTTGTGTGCGTAGTCACCAATCAGCAGTGTCCCCTGCTGGGATGTGCCACCGTTGAAGCTGCAGAGAGTCACCTGATGGCAGTTAGTACAGCAGAGGCCTCCCCGCCTGCTGTGTGATCTTCTCCTAATGTGTATGTTGTGGAGCCACAGGCCTCAGGGATGGAAGTGATGTTTAAAAAAAGAGATCTGATTCCCTTGCAACTTTTCTATTCATTGGTCCTCTTTCTGTCAGAGTATGTGTACATTTGATCCTCACAGTATGATGTAACCAAACTAATGATAAAAGTAACTACTTCTGCAGAAATAATTGACAATACAAAGCAGGTTTTTATTTTTTTATTTTGCTTTTTGCTTGGTTCACAGATGCAGTGATTTACTGTAATAACACAAGTCTTAACTTCCATCTTTTCTGATGTGGCCATTCCAACTCGTATGGTTAATTATCCCAATGAATCAAAGAGAAAATGCATAAATGTGAAAGTTATATGTTATGAAAGTTCAATGTCTAACCTTTTAATGAGCATGGACGCATGAATTCTGCTTGTCCTATCTGAGGATGGGCAGTAGCCACCTCTTTGTTACATTCTTCTGCTGGAAAGCAGGATTTGCCCAGGTTGAGCTGTCCACAATTAGGAGAGGGTCAGGACTGTATCACTGCTCCCTCCCACCCTCA
>JBAMIG010000021.1:6027127-6044518 GCA_037177335.1 Kiunga ballochi | reverse complement strand
GGACGCATGAATTCTGCTTGTCCTATCTGAGGATGGGCAGTAGCCACCTCTTTGTTACATTCTTCTGCTGGAAAGCAAAGAATCAAGCAGGATTTGCCCAGGTTGAGCTGTCCACAATTAGGAGAGGGTCAGGACTGTATCACTGCTCCCTCCCACCCTCAGGGTCCAAATGACATACCCTTTATACCCTAGGAGTCAAAAAATTACCCAGGGTGCACTCGGGCTTCTGGGACAGACCCACTTTTTTTCCCCTCACAGGATTGGGTGGAGCCATACCACCATAACAATGGGATGGTAGATACTACTTGTAAGTACAATTTAAGACATACTTTAGATGATTAATAATGATTCCAAAGAGTAGAAGGGATCACATTTAAGTATTTCAACTTAGTAGGAGCACTTGAGAACACTTGCTGTTCACTAATTGTCTCCTCTATCATTCTTTTGTATTTGCCTATTGTTGGACGCTAAGTGCATTTCACTATAAACATGGCAAATATCCACAACACACAGAGGCAACCATTAAGCAATCACATCAATAGATGTCTGTTAATTTTTTTGTGTGTTTATTTATATATTTTTCTTAGTAAAACATAATTAGTAATTATGTAATGTTTAGGCCTGGCATGTTGATTATTGTCCAGTATTTGAAAGCCTGCCGTTCTCAGCGAATTAAAGAATGATTAGTGAATGTGCAACCCTACTTCATTCTAAATATGTTAATTAACAGTCAATGCAGTGGGTGCAGTAGTTAAAAGCACTACTAACCTCACACAAGCTTCAAATATAGCCACACTCTAAATTGCTTGCAGTGGATTTCTTTGAAAGGCTATATTTAATTAAATGTCATACAGTAGCCATTTGCAGACTAATGGAACTTATATTATATGTAAGAGATCTGGTGAGGAGTCTCTTAACCGTCCACTGTGGCAGCAGTATTAGTTTATTCTCAATGTTTCTCAACACATTTAATTGATGGAATTTAAATCAGTCTTTTTGGATGATTTAGCATAAATTAGGGATTTGGAAACATAAAAAGAGGCTTATTGATGTATACAGTTTCTTTACGTACCACCTAACCCATTGCTAGTGCCCTAAAACACATAGCATAATCTTTTACTTAGGACATCCTTAATATATAAAACTATTTTACAATACTTGTACAAACCTAGAAAACCTAGTCACCAGTGTTTAAACACAAGACCAGTTCAGTAAACCGAGGGGCTTCTTCAGGATCACTAACAGAACACAGAGCCACCTAGTGTTAGCACTCAACGCACAATAGAGCTCTGTAGCATCCAAACATCACTCACTACTGTCACTTGATGCTCAGGAAATATGCCAACAAATGTTCTATTATACATTTTGGCTAACTTCTATAAGAGGTTTAAAGAAAAATTTGTTTAAATTGTTCTTATAGGTTATTATAAAACACGTATGGATATTGCTCTGCTGCAAATACGCGGAACTAAACTGCAGTGATTTAATTCTTACCGTTCTCCTTTTTATTTGTCTGTCACCCATGTTATTTGAATAGTTTTGACCGTAGCAAAAACATTCTCACCTCTCCTCACATTGTTGTTTGTCTGTGGGAAGCCCCCACCATGCACCTTTGTGCAGCAGGCTTTTTCATATCTTGGGTAAGGGTGCCCCCATCTGGCCATCAGCTCACCAAAGTGATGACCATTTCCTTGAGGCAGCTATCTTGCTTCCTTGGTTCCTCCTTTCCTTGCAATTGCTCTTTGCACTGATTTTTAATATGAGGTCTAACTGTTTTAAACATTTAGTCTAAATATTTTTTTACAGTTTTGAACTGGCATCAGCTTATTTGCATCCCTGTATGGTGATGTTTACAGAATAAAAAAACACTCAATAACTAGAAATTTTTAATGTTTCTTTCCCCATTCTACCTATTTCACACACTTAAGTCCATTTCAGCAACAGTTGTTTTTGGGAGCAGTCTTGATTGTGTTTGGTAGGATAATGTTGGTGGATCTGCTGTGTTGTTATTTGCATCCTTGCCGAAGGAGTCCAGTTTCTTGTATGGTCACTGGTCCCTGGCTCCGGCTCATCAATACGGAAGTCTAAGAGGTGAATGAAGGAACATTGTAATGATGGACACTGAGCGGCAAGAATCAGCGGCTCAATAAGCCCCCCTAATTGCTTAGCAACAGTGTTCCAGGGTCTCTCATTTGAGATCAAGAGTTTAGTGGACTGAAGACTCCGCTTTGGAGAAATAGAGCTTGTGCCATTCGATAAGATGCCAGAGAAATGGGCTCTATCACCTACTTTCTCTGTGCCCTCCTTTCCCTTTCCCCGCTCTCTCTTTCTCCATCTCTCTCTCTCTCTCCCTCCGAAACCCCTCCCAATTCGTTCCTACAAGGATGATTATGTTACCTTTCAACTGCATGATGTATTCAGTTCACTAGATTATTTTCTGTCATCTCAGTTAATTGAATTCTGTCCATCACATATAGATGTTTTCACATTTGCATAAAGGTTAGAGTAGTGAAGAGTGTCAAACTTCAATTTAGACAATGTCACTCAAATAAATATACTAGCCTCTTTCTCTGTCTCTCCCCCTCTCCTGGCTCTCTGGAGGTGGGTATTTACGAATTCTCTGTGAATTTAAATAGATCTGTATTCCTTGGATGTGGAGGTTCTCATATACATGTAAATACGGATATGAAAATGACCGGATGGCTCTCTGATACAGAGTCCATGCGTAGTTATTTGTGTGTGTGAATCTTGGCACATGTTTGATTATATGTGTTCACATGGTCACTCCTCGTGGCAGGCTTGTGACACAGTATATAGGCATTACTATACTGTAAGTACTTCCTCCTACACCTCTACTCATTGTCAAGTGTCTCTAACGTCCAGCTTACAAACACCATGTGAAAATTTAAGATGTTTCTGGATGAAAATAATTAAAGGGCCTACCTTGGTATAGTATGCATATGGGTCTTGTGACACAAACATATGCAGGTAAAGACTCAGAGATATTAGAGATATCTTTTTACACATGCTTCACCACTGAGATTTTAAAGCATGAGAGGCAATCTGGTAAATGGATACAACTGACAGAGGGAAATGGAGCATAGCAGATCACACAAGGAAACTTAACAAAAAGAGACAAACAATTCAGATTTAATAAGTGTCCTGGAATATCCAATTATGTTTGGTTTTGGAAACTGATTCGTGTATCTTTGGGAGCAATTTTCAAATTAGCCTCTTTCAAATAAACATCTGTTAGTGTTATGTATCACCGGCGTGTAGCGGCCGAGTGCTGCCAGAGCTAAAATAAGTCTGTGTCAGTTAGTCGATAAATGGGAGCGTGAAGACGACGGACAGATTAGAGTGCTTATCTCTTTTCATCAACTCTGAATGCCGGCTGAATTGAAGGTCAATATCTGAGGATTCTCCAAGCCGAGCAGGTGTCTGGAGAGTATGGATTGGCTAGTGCTTGCGGCGCCTCTTTCCGTCTTTGTAGGCAGGCCAGGGCCAATTTCAAATGTGTCACTGCTGCATTTGAGCCAACAGTTACCTGGACAAAACCACTATACATTATACTGCATTCCTCTTTACTCTCCTTCCCCCTCCGCTCTCCTCTTCATTCTTCTTTCTTCCCTCGCCGTTTCTGAGTTCTCGCCGTTGGTCTAGATATGTCACACTGTGAGCTTTGTCACGCTTTGTGGCACATGGTGTGAGTTATCGTTGGAGGAAATGTCTGCTGAGAGACAAGCGAAGGTGGGTTATTACTTATGATAACATGAAAGACAATTGTGTGTTTGTATTGACTAGGAGATTTGCAATCTCTTTTCAGAACAGATGTGGTGAAAAGCTCAGCAATGGAGAAAATGTCTTTTTTTTCCTATTGTAAATTAGAAAACACAAATATAGGGAGAAAGAAGGTGAAAACATCCCTCGTTTCAATAAGCCTTCTGTTTACAGCCATTTCCAAGGTTGTTCAAATATTGATTACATCTCTGTTTCTCCTTTCAGAAACGCAGTCAAAAACTACTGTAGATAAAGAACTATTTAAAACTTACTCAAGCCATGTTCAGCTCCATTTTGCTTCCTTTTTTTCCCCTCTGAATGCGGCAGATTTTTCATTGGAAATGCACGGTGAAAGCCTGATAGGCCGTGAAGAGGGCAGATGGCGCACTGCTCTTGCCTCTAGCTGCCATGTTTGTGTTTTGAGTTGAACACTTTGTTCAAACTCTAAAAAAGCTATAGATAAACCTTGCACTGATGTGTTGCCATAGTAGATAGTATGCAGAATGTTTGTGCAGTCAAGGTTGGATGCGAGGCTGTGGAGGTGACGCTTGTATATTGAAAGTTCTTGTCCAGCGTGTCAGAGGGCCCTTTTGGCTATGCTCTTCTCAGACAAAGCTTTGGTGAAGGGGCTCACTCCAGCAGGACATGGCTGCTGGGGGGGAGAGAGCAGTTGCAGCACTCCAGACCTACTTGCCTACAGGAGGAGGCTATCTCAGCCACCTAGTCTGCTCCCCGGGCTGGCCGATACCCTCCACATTCACCACCACCTACGGGGAGGGCCATATCTTACCTTATCTAAGCATGTGTGCAGCTGTCTATCAACACATTGCCTGTTTTCCTGTTTTGGCAAGCAACCTCCCATGAAAAGTGAAGGAAAACCACAAAATCAGCAGCACTTACAAACGTACACCACCTAGCAATTCTTGAACATGGATATTACTGAGAGAGAAAATGGTTTTGGACAATCAGCGGGCTTACAAAATCAGTGCCAACATTCAAGGCAATGAACGGAAATGTGGAGAGAACATCATTTTATTTTTACCCTTTTCAGTTGGACTGCACAGAAAAAAATCATACTTACTCATACTTCTGCAGCACTGAATAAAGAGAAAACTCCCACTGACTATTATAGGAAATAAATGAATGGCTGGCTTTATTTGTGTATGCATCTGTAATGTTATTGTGGCCATTTTTATTCATGTGGGCAAAGTTGTGAGCTCACCCTTGGCTTTTATTTACATGGTAGTCTTTCGTCTGCTCAATGGGAGAGCCTAGCGAGCTCTAGATAGGTCTTTTCAGATACTTACAAAGGCCGCTTCAGCAGCTTTTTGTTGCCGTAACTACCTCTTTCTTCCTCACATTCCAAATATCTTTGGTTCAAACCTGGTGGCCTTGATGAACAAGGTTCTATGGAATCAATCAAATGCTTCTCTCAGAAGATCTTAACATGGTTTAATGTTGGCCTTGCTACATTGTCCTTTTGAGATATAAACCTCATCCAACTTACGCCTGAGATCCAAGTTTCTTTTCTGAGGGGTCTTTTTGTATAGAGTGGATTTCAGAGAGGCCTCAGCGTGGGGAAAAAACACAAGCAGAGAGAGACAAGCAAGGCTGAGGCATATTGTTCTCACTAATAATGAATGACAGCATACCTCAAGTATGTTTTTTAGGTCTCATTTATTCACCCAAGTCAAAGAAACACATTCAAATCAATCATTTTAATTTATATTCAACCTTCCACACAAGTGATATGAGTGCTTTATGAGTGCATTGCTTTTATGTAAAAATATTTAACTCTCCATCTTGGTGCATTTAGATTTGACCACAATTCAGCAAAGAACTTTCACTTCCAGTTTAAGGGAATATCATTGGGTCATGTATGTGTTCATACTGAAGTGACATTAATAAATGACGTTGCATGTGCCTTTTTTTCTTGTCAGTTGAAAACACTGTTGGGAAACAGACAGTTATTCATGGTGGACATATGTGCAAAGCGCCATCAGGCTTGCAGCCTCTGCCTGCTTCAGTAAAACCGCAACATCTGCCTTCAGTTTTTATAGCTTGCAACATATGTCCTTTCGTTGGTGACAAAGCTGGCCGAGGCTCTCATGCTGTTCTTGTCTCCTAGTCCAAACATACATCTTTAGGTACCTGTCAGCCTTTATTATTCCATCCTCTGTTGCTGCAGATAAGGCGAGTTAAAGTTTAATGAAATGCAGGACAGCTACATAGGCCCTGCTTTTATAATTTGTCACAGGCTGTGTGCTGGGAGACCACTCCTATGTAAACAGGGAGGTGGTGGTCATGGCCATTACTTCTAAATGATGGAACATGGACCAAGTGGACAAAAATGTCACTCCACCACAGCCATTTTCCTGTTTTCCCCATAAACCAAGCTGGGGACATCAAAATCTGAAAAAAAGAACTCTAATAAAGCCTGCAGTAATGTTTTTTTTTGCAGCAAATTACCTCGAGAAGCCGTATCCAAATGCAGTCATTTCCCATCTGTATTTCCACATAAATTTGATAGCCAGTATGTTTCTCAGACAGTGATTTCTGTATCCTCATATGTAAGAACAAATGTGGCAGTTGTAGGTGGGATGAGATTACCTTGTAACAATGTAAACAGGAAATAGTCTCAGAATAGAGTAAAAATATAACACTTAGGGCCTGTGATATCAGAAACAACCTATTCTCTGTATCACACATTAGGTCACAGCACTACTTACACTGTGTCCTTCTTTATAACCCTAACGACACACTAAGATAGGCTTTGGATGCCTGCAGCTACAGTGGTCACACACATATTCTTCCTGCACTGAAGAGTCAAAGCTAAATGCTGTAAATGTGAATTTATTCCGGAGCTATTTTCTTCAGGTTTGGAAGGAAAACAGTGTCAGCATAACTAGAATATCATCAAAATTGCATGTTATGAGAATGGTCATTAGAAACAGTTGAGTTCATTTGGCACAAGCAATGAGCTGCTCTTTGCAATGTCTTGGAGGACAACTGTCCCTCTTCACTGGTTGTTATGCAGTAGAAAGAGAAAACAGTTTATATTACTACTTCATTCCTGAGCTCCTTTCTAGCCTGGACTTCAGTCTGGCTGAGAGAAAAAGGGTCCACAAACGGTTACACACACACTACACACACATAAGCAGCAGTTGATGTCTTAATACAAGCAGGATCTAATTTAGCCCATCGTCTGACATTTATCCTTTAGGTAAACTCTAGCCCTCCTCTCTCGGTCCCAGTTGCACCCGTGCCAACAAAACAGTGCGGGGATATTTTAAAGCACTCGCTTCACACCTCCAAGTGCCCTCAGGGACACTCAGAGTTTCCTCTCTGGTTTCTAGTGAAATACTCCACATTTGATGTTATTTCTCTGACCCTTTATGATCAGACTCAGGAAGTTAACTGAATGTACACTCTTGATGAAAAGAGGTGGGGGGGCTTAAATTTCTTCTCAGCTGCAGCCATTTTCAGGTGATGTAGAAACTGACAGGCAGCAGTGCACAATAACATACATGCTCACTTATGGCGAGGCAGACCAACAAAGCTGTTGGACACACATGCGCAAACATACTCAAAGGTGGCCTGTGTGTGTGTGTATGTGTGTGTGGGTGGACTGGTCGAGGTTATAATCGGTAGCTCTATGACAAGGAAGGGAGGTGGCAGCTGGCGGGGGGGACAGAGGGACAGGCGTGATAACAGATTGAGCGACTGATAAACTCTCCTTTAATGGCTCTGCCTGTCCCTCTCCCCCTTTTTCGACGCCACCTATTTAGTGGACTCTTTCACTAGCGGCGGATTAGAAACCTGGATAAGGACAAGCAAACACTGGCGGCTTCTCTGAGTAAGCAATGGAGAGAGGGAAGCAGAGGAAGATAGAGAGAATGAGGGAGAGAGTTGGGTGGAGGAGAGGCATGAGGAGAATGAAGGACAAGGGGAGAGAGAGGCAGGGTGGGAAAGGAGCCGGAGAGGATATTCAAGGAGTGGCACTTACCCGTAGCCATCCATCGTCTCGCCTTCCACACCCCACATCCCCCAATCCCCTTATAGCCTCCTGTTTTATTTTTGCTTTCTGGGCCCTTGACAATGCTGTAACTGCTTACAGAGCGCTGAAACTGCGCTTTGAGCCTGAAGTCGATGATGGGTTCAAGTGGTGGGATGCAGGAGGTGTCAAACACGGCCTAATTCTGTGTGGTTAACGGCTAGGCATGACACATGCAGGACAGTGTAAACATGGATTAGGTTGATGTCTCAATCACAGCATGGCAGGCTGACAGGCAGGCTGCTGATGGTGGCAGCTTCACCTGCATCAAGTTCACCAGGGTCCACAGTGCACGTGGCTTCTGTTTCAAACCTTAAAAATGCCTTCTTTACACGTTTTTTTTTTAGAGTTTTATCTTTATACTGACTTAAAAAATGCAGCTGGAGATCACAACACAGTGGCATCCTGGGCAGCATGATCGTGTTTAGATTCTGTTTAAACCTAAAAAGACCATTCATCCCCTGTCACCCAGTGAGGATGTTCAGGTTTTATGTGAATTGGTGCAGCAATTGCAGATCATTGGATTTTCCACTTTAGCACTACTGCAAGAAAAATAATTATCAAACTGAATAGGCCTACTTTTAATCTCCCAAATGTCCTCTTCCCTAAAGGGACGTACGACTGATATTAAAAGAGACACATCAACCAATGAGTATTTGTTGCCCAGTATTTTATACATGCTGCACATATCCTGATTAAATAAATAGTAAATTACACTTAATTGAGAAATTAAAATAATACATATTTCTTTTAGCTCTATAACATTAATATTTTTTTTTATTTTTGGTTCATAGCTCTAGCTTCCACGTTAAGAGGTTGTGTTTCACTGTATCCTGCTTCCCTTTGTTTTATTTTAAATCATAATTGTTCACTGACTTAGTTGACTTATCATCCTCACTGTTCATCATCATCACTGACTATTTGTAGGGAACAACATTGTTATATGTTTCTCTATTAGGTAAACTCCTTAGTACCCTTTTTCTATCCGTTCTGGTAGCTATTATCTGTGTGTTTCCATTGGTTGCTTTTGAATGTTCCTCAGGTCTAAACAGCGTTTGGAAAACCGCATTTTCATACCATACACCATGATCATGGAATAACTCCAAAAAGATCTGACAATTCATTAATTAATTATTTTTTTTGTTTGATAATAAAATAATTAAGATTATCTGGAGGAATCCATTGAAGGAGGAAGCTCATTGTTTTTCTTAAAAAGCTTTTCTTGGTTTAATGTTTAGTTTATATATTTTGACCATTTTGGCCAGGTCGCCAGGTCGATGTCCTATCGAAAAGATCTCAATAGGACATCATGGTAAAATAAAGGTAAATAAATTAGATAATAATCTTATCACACAAGTTAGGGTTAGTTCATTTCTTAAAACTCTGGTATAATTTGTTTTAGATCCATAAAAATAATATTTTTGTTTATTTATTTTAAAGATCATTTGGGAAGGTTTACAAAGTCACTGTATGTTACACTGCTTTTATTGTCAAATTGATTTCACAAAGCTTTCACAAAGATATAGTTTAAGATTAATATCTGAACAAAATTCATACAATCTGGGTCATTGTATGTTTTTTTTCCATTTTATACGTTCTGTTATCTACTTATCCAGGGTTAGTTTCCACCTTCCCGTGACCCTGCAATGGACTAAGCAGAATAGTTCAGTAACATTATTGACTTGCAATTCTTTGTCTCCTAAATATCTAGGTACAAGTTACAAGGGGAAATCTACTATGTTATTCTCGGTCAGTTGTATTTACAGACCTTTAGACCATGCACTTAAAAAACCTTCATTCTCAAGATTTATTGTTTTGCAGAGTTTTGTGTTTACCATTGTTATGCAGCCATTTTTTCAGAAGATAAGTTGTAACATGAAAAAAATTATTTAATTTTGCCAAACAACTTTAATGTATTTGTGACTTGAATACAAACACTAAAAAGTGACTGGTTTATTTTTACTTGTGCCTTTTTAAACTGTAATACTCGTTATCTTATGTTGTATCAGGGTTTGTTATTTGAATGTAAACTTAATCTAACATTTGCAGAACTTTGCATTTGACAAATGTTTGAATGTGTAGTGACTTGTTCCTGTATTATCTTGGTAAAAATATCCATGCAATATAGATATTTAATCAATAATAATAGAAATAATGATGACTCAAAATAATAAGTAACTAGTTCTTGTTTACTGTTTGTTTGCTGTCAGTATTTTTTTTAATTAAAAGTAAAAAAAGAAAGAAACAAGCAGACAGATATATAAACACAGGATTCAAATGATTAAACACATTTCTCCATTTTGGCAGACCTCGCTTTATCTTCACATCATTCCAATGCAAGAAAACAAACTGAGAGAGAAAACAAACTGTAGTAAAAAAAATTAAATAAATCCAACATAAACAAAATGTTTAAACATCCATGTGACTCACCCCTTACTAGGATGCCTCTTGTATAGATAATCCATGCTATAAACCCAAAGTCCTTAAATGGCTTCTGTGTGACCACTTTCACTTTTTCAGCCACAATGCAAAATGCAACCCAGCTGAGCATCAGTAAATAAATGGTATTTATTCATTGACAAGTTGCATGTAATTCATTATGGTTGGATAAAACCCCAAGGCTAGGTACTGTTCAGCTGAGAGAAGACTCCAAATAAAGAGAGTTAATGGTAACCATGCAAAATGAAAAGCAAATAATTATATCCAGCTTTATAGCTTCTATTAGTGCAATTCTGTACAGGCAAATTGAAAATAGCACACTTAGTAATTTGTCCATTTGATTATGACTGCTGAGTATGTGCGATTAAAATAGTGTAATTATGCCTACTGTATAGCCTTCATTCTCTGAATGAGAGAAATATGTGAAAAATGTATAACTGTAGACAGGGTTCAGCTGCACACAAAACCATATACTGCAATAAATTAATAGACTGCTTCTTTTTTCTAAATTGATCCATAAAAAGGATTTACCGAACAGAGCTTAAGGTTCAAACTGCAAACAGTGTATACAGTACTACAGGGGTTAAACTATTTAAAAGACAACTGCTGGCTCAAATCACAATGTATCTTTTCAAATTGTACAAATTTGAAGCAATAAAGCACCACTCGAGATATCAGTAAAAAAAATCACAGGCACTGTTAAAATTCTGCAACAATGTCAAAGAAGAATTAACAGAAATTGTCACAGACTGCTGGTAATTATGTTGAGTAGCATCCTAGTCGACAGGGTCATCTTTCTCCACACACAAGACAACGTCACGCTCCTGAGGGCCAGTGAGCTGCTTCTCTCAGACTCACGCTCTAGTGTCAAGTGGTGCAAACAATATGCACTCACGGCAAGCACTGCTCGACTCAGGTGTCGACATGCTCCAATGATTGTGCCTTTGACACAACTATTTGTGACTGACAAAGATTCCTGTAACTCACCGCTGACTTTAACTCAGTATCTGGCGCCTCTGTATATCTTGAAGCGAAGGCAAACAAACAAGCAGTAAATAACTGTCTGCCTCTGTCCCCATAGGCCGTCAGTCAGATGGACAAGTGTACACTACGCTGTGTTAGAGAGTTCAGAGCTGAACTAATCCAGTAAATACAACAAAAGCCCCCGACCAGAGAAAAATCCTGTCTGAAGATCCAGTCTCAAACCACAGGAGGAAATCTGGGAACAGAGAAATGTAATGACTCCAAAGCAGGCATGAAGTGTGAAATCATACTCCTTCCGAAGAACAGCTGAGCCCTGCAAGTGAAACATAGCTCTCGTTACATTTGTCACACAGACTGATAATCATGTTTATTGAATCAGTGAGTGGCTTTATTAGCTAGTTAACAGAAATATTAGTCAATATTGAGGGAAGCTATTTTGAAAAGAACTCACTTGAAAATCATAGCAGCCAAATGAATGCAACTGTTGTTGGGCTTTGAAATATTTTAGTGGCTGTCTTGCCATCATCACACTCATAACACCAATGCATTACACTAAACAAAAGAGCTAAAGACTAATTATTGAAAGATCCACACAAACTAGTGAGCTAGCTAAATATAGTCAACTCTAGCCAAATTCCCAATCTGCCTCTATTAATTAAGCCATTTAATCATCCACCACACTAATTGCATAATTAAATCACTGCCTCCTGGGTGCTACTGATGTGCAGTGGGTAATCTGGCACAAAAATACCACTCATCAACAATGTGGGCTGGTTGATAGTGGTAATGGATGGCTAGGAACACAGTATCTCAGGAAGGACCCTTGCGTCACATACAGATAATAGGCTGTGGTCATTTTTTGTCATAATATGAACAGAATTTCATTAAAGAAAAGCCTATGTAATCCTGCTTTACAGTTTAATAAGCTCATCGAACTAATGTGAAATTGAAAACAAAAATATTTTGGGGTTTTAATAGAATTGTGTGTGGCTATATAAACCACTGTTACTGAATAGATGTAGTCGTTTATTGGTATTTTGGGTCCACTCAGTTAGTTTGTAAGCATCTTTCCATTTTCTTTTCTAGAAAGTATTTAATCAACAACATTGCATTAATACATCAGCAAAGAAAAACAGCACACAACAGAAAAGTACATATATATATATATGTGTGTGTGTGTGCACATCAAGCTAATGCACACCAGTTTAGAACACCAGTTGGTCACTGTGAATAGGAGTTACTGCAAACACCTTGTGCACTGGCATTGTTGGGTCTGCTCGTCTCATCACAAGCTACAGCAGCTCTGGCCAAGTGTTTAAATTCCTGTAGAGACTCCAGAAGAAATTAGTATGTAATGGCTTCACTCTGGAAGAAGAAAGACCCATTATGGCTTTCCACTGACTGTACTTGGCTTTCATTTGTGAGCTAAATGGATGCGCGTGAAGGTGAGAGTTCAGTAGCCATTCAAGTATTTGGCTTTAACTGGCTCCAGCACTCTTGCTTTAATTCAAGCAGAAGGACAAGTATGAATAATTGTTCTGGATAAGTCTCATTGCGACCAACAGCGTGAGTCCCCCACCACCATAAGCAATCACCCCCCCCTTAAAAATGGCTGCTGATGCTTAATGACAAAATACCATTTACATCATGCCTTTTAATTTGCAATTTGCCAGCTTTTGTGGCTGCTATCTGATTTTGGTTTGTTAGCAGCACACTGTGTTATTTTGATGCAAATTTCCTCCGAGCTCATCTCCACTGGTTCTAATTTCACATTTGTTTATCAGAGCTGGAGAAAATAGCTAGGGAGCAATGGGTAACTGTAATCATTGTAAAATACAACACAAAATATCCAATGATTATGAATCTGTGAAGGCTGGCAGGCTGTGTAGAGAATTGAGGCTGTATGCTGTAGCCCATGTGGTATGATGGAGACAAAGAGACCACACCCGGCTGACACTGTGGGGATGAGTTGTAAAAAACTGAGGAGAAATGTCTGTTACTGGGCCCAAAGCAAAAGAGTGGCTGCTTTCCCTCCCCAGCACACAAGTGTTCAGCCAAACCTGCTAATACAAGGCCCCAAGGGTGTTCATCTCATGTAATATATGCACAGGCTAATTTATTACACCAGGACTAATTTCCATTGCTTGTGCTTGGAGTTGCCTTGCTAATTATGGAATGTTTTTTTCCTTTAACAGTTTTTTTTCCTCCCCGATTCATAATTGCACATCTACATTCAGGAGCAGCATCTTTGCAAATGAGATGAGGCCTTGCCATTTGGCATTCACGGCCCCCCACACCCAGGTGAGCCCACAGCCCACACAGGGCACAAGCAAGGCTTCATTTCCCTCCAAAAAACACCCACCCTCCCAATCACCAGTGCTTGGATCTTTGATGGGCTCTGCCCCCAGAACTGCTATGACCATCTCAGAAAAATCAGATAGGCTGGTGTATAATTAGACTTGGGACTTTAATTAGGAAAAGTTAACTGTTAGATGAAAGCTGTCACATCTGTGATGTGTACTGCCGGTTCAGTGGATGAATCCCAGGGGGGTCTGCATCAAAAGGCCCTTCCCTGCTGAGCAGGCCCACTCTAGCATGTTCTCATGCGCCAAATCAGGCCCTCTGAGTGGCAGTGGATGTGAGGGGATGGAAAAACAGAGGCGCAGACACAAGTTAACTGCAAAAGAGACGAAGAGGAAGAAGAAGAAGGAAAAGGGAGTGGAAGAAAAAGAGAGAGGGGAGAAAGAAGAAAGGAAAAAAATCACGGGGCTGCTCTGCTGCTTTTTTTTTTTTTTTTTTTTTTACACGTGCCTCGTTAAATGGAGAACACGGCAAAGACACAAAGGGATCTGAGAGAAAACAATGTCGCTTAACAAGACATCACTGGCTCATCATTAGCAATTTGTTGTGGGCATAATTTTCCCCTGCCCCTTGCATAATAGGTGCCCTGGGATATTGCCGATGCCTTTGTGTGCCCTCATTTGGCTATTTATTTACTTGGCTCATGTCACAAAAGAGAGCTGGCCACCTCTAGCGAGAGCCAAGATAACGCTGTTATGGCTCCACATCACAGCCCCATTAAGATGGAGCTCCTTTAATTGACTCCCCTAGCTCATTGCCTGACCTGGACTCTGACTGATCCCACCCAACCAATAAGGGGCTTTGTTTCACAAAGCAATGAGTCGAGCGGTGTGAAGTTTTTTTGTGCAACTTGTTTTGGCTGATGTCAGATGGGCTTGTTATCGTGTGCACTTGTTTGCTTCAACACGCTCTGAATGAAGGTACTAAAAGAAAAGGCAGGAAGGAGTGATTAATCTGTATTTTGATTGCCACTCTCCCGTGCTCTCTGCAAATGAAAAAAAAAATACAGCTGCAAACTGCTGCGGCGGTGTTAAATATGGTGAAACGGCTTGACGGATATCACTGCCATTAATCACAAAAGCGAGGAGAGTGAGAGGAAGCCTTATAATTTCATTGTGTGCGTTTCCTGTTTACCCATCCCCACAGATGGTACTACCAGTGCTCCACAGAGTAGCTCTCACTGTTTTCGCATTGCCCCCGCTTTCTGTGGCCCTTTGTAACAGTATAGACATTGAGCTGTCATTTACATTCAGGAGACACATAAGCTGGAGATGGATGGATGGATTGTCGAACGGATTGATGACCCGGTTCATGGCAACAACGCAGCTATTTGGAAAAACAAAAAAAAGCAGTTTTTCAGGAAATGGAAAGAAATAAATGATCCCAGCTTGGCTCGGCTCTGACAGACTGCAATGAGTATAATGATGTGCATAGACTATCTAAGCAGCCCCTGACTTCCTGTGA
Source organism: Kiunga ballochi (assembly GCA_037177335.1). NCBI lineage: Eukaryota > Metazoa > Chordata > Actinopteri > Atheriniformes > Pseudomugilidae > Kiunga > Kiunga ballochi. Next base: position 6,029,436 of record JBAMIG010000021.1, on the reverse strand, counting down.
CCTGCCCTCTTTCCCAGCCATGGTTCTTTTTGAATGACAGCATTCACATTAGCGTAACTGTAATGTCCACTGTTCTGGAAATGAAAATCAAGTATTTGACCTTTGTCTCTTACAAGTGGCTTAGTGTTGTGCTGTGTTGGCCTTCAACTGTGCAGTTGCATCGTCTCATGCCCTCATCCTGGCTTCATTTTTCCCCTAATCTTAAGGACTTGATTTTATTAATATATATATTCTATTCATAGCATAGCAGAGATTTGCATACATTTTTAGAAGAAAAGACAATTAGCTTTTTCTTACATCTTTACTTTATGAAGTGCGTTGCCTGTACGTACATAAACACTGCCACCCGTGTCTTCAGCTTTGACATAAAACTATGCTTTGGCAAGGCCAAATGAGGAGATGGTGAAATCGATTTACACATTGTATTTCACACCCTTTCATCAGGCCCGGCCCTTGTGGCTAGAACGCTTGTGATTTCAAAAGCACTTAACATACGCCAGCCCCTTTGTTCAAGAAGCAAACTACTTCTGAGGAGACATCAATGCAAATAAAACCAACTAGCAGAGCGAAGGGAAGCTCGAGCTGAAGAACAACCAAATTACCCGTAGTTAATATGTCTTCATTACAATTTCTCTCTTCTCCTCTCTCCCTCTCTCCAGCATACCAAAGATTCTCAGCGCTAATGATTTTCTGGGTATTAAAGAGGCACCCACTGCTGTCACTCTGGATATGAAACAAGAAAACAGATTATTGTCGAGATCACCCACTGTGAACACCCAAATGATACTTAAAATATAATGATGTTCTTAACCATACTCATTAACGGCACAGTGCAGGAAAGAACAATACTCCTCCAAGAAAGCCAAACAGATTTGAAATTAGAGCGGAAAGCAGAGAGGCAAACGGTTTGGAAAAAAACACCGGGGAAAGGCAAACAAAGCAGACAGGGCATTGATATTCTGTTCCCAAACTCGAGGATTTGTCTACACTAGCAGTGGTTTAAAGTTGCTAAACATCTGGACATGACTTTTGGTGTAAACTCTGCATCTTTTGCATTTCCTGTTGTTGTTAACACATGAAATACATCTATTGGAAACATAATCCAGCACTAAAACAAGCTGAAACAAATGTTGACAATGAGCTATCTGCATGATCCTTGTGTTTTTGAAGCCAAGCACATCAAATTATAATTATAATTATTGTTCCCCCACTGTTCTTTACTTCAAATATCCTCTGTATGCCTACTGTATATTAACATACATCTGTTATGTATTTCCTGCTGAAATAATTGGCAGCATACGGAAAGAAAAAAGTACCAGTTGGCTTCTAGCAGCATTTTTTTTTTTTTTTGTCCTTAAATTAAACTAGAAGTTTAGAGCTCACAGCTTGACAAGAAGTCCAATTCAACAAGATGCAAATAAACAAATAAGGCCTAATTTCTACTGCATCCGAGAGCGATTCAAATGCTGGCCTATAAACAGAGACTAAAGGGAGTCCAATGTTCCATAACTCAACCCTTGTCATGCTGCACTTTACTGAATAGGACAACTAGGGACACAGTGGGATTGTTCGTTTCTCGCCAAGCCAAAACGATTCTTTGTCAGCCAGGCATAAATAACATAGTGTTGATTGTTCTGTCAAAGTTAATCTGACAGCTCGGGGAAGCAGTCATTTATCTAATGACAGAGTTTCTATGACGACAATCGATCCTTTCCGCAGCCTTGGGGGTGTGTGTTTGTCGTAGTGGTACAGAGGGGGTGCAAAACATTTACCACTGGCTGTTTTAGCTGAATAAAAGTGAGATGCATTCAGATGCTTTGTGCAGCTTCTGTCTGTAAATGTGTGACTTTTAACGCATTCTTAAGATACCACAAAGTTCTTATGTTCATCCTTTGACCTCACAGAGACTCACAACAATATTTGACATTTTTGCTGATGACTAAAAATGAACACCTTTGACTTAATAACAATACCGGAGATTTTTGTAATTGTCTCATAACAGTAGATGATGTCTTTCCTGCACAGGTTGAAGCTGACCTGTTAACTAGTTGATCATCCAGCAGTTTTGGCGAATGGATTCTCTGAGAGTCAACACTAATTACTTTAGTCTAGGTTTAAAAAATGCATCCTGGCACGTCAATGTCAAATATCTTCAGTCTGACTATTTTCACTGACATTTTAAAGCTGCTGGGTCTTTTAAAGCTTGTCTGAAAAATGCCATCATTGCTGTGTTACAGACAAACATCAGTTAAATAAGCCTTTCACTCATCATTTTAGCATTTTGATAAATTATTGTGATGCTTTATATA
>JBAMIG010000021.1:5995339-6017038 GCA_037177335.1 Kiunga ballochi | reverse complement strand
TTTTTGCATCTATCCTTTCCTGTCAGCGTTTTCATAAATGTCGGTAGAAAAAATTCTTATTTTAGCAATCCTCCAGATAGCCAGAGCCCATTTCCATAGCTTTAAATAATGTCAATCTGGGCAAACTCTGGATTGAAGCCCCTGAGCCAGAAGGCACAATTTCTCCTTTGCCTACAGTCTGATAATTTTCGGAGCTATTGGCAACTTGGGAATTTTGCAGCCTTATCACTTGGGCTCAGCGAAGTTCACTGCCACTAATCGGTGCAGGGATCACTCATTCAAGGATTGCATGATCATGTTTTTTTTTCAGGGCAGTGACAGCTGTCGGCACTGCAGCATTAGCAATGCAGATGAATCAGCCTAATAGGTTAATGCGTAACACAAGAAAATTAGGTTTAATCCCCAAGCGAAATAATCTAACATTTTCATATTCCTTCATGTGGGAATAGAGACATTGCCTGTGACTCAATTAAGTGCAATGTGGATCAAAGCAAATTTACCTAGAGCATGTGCCCTAGATCCCTAGTATCCACGCTTGTGTGCAAGTGTGTGTGTGTATATGTGACAGTGAGGGATATGGAAGTGTGCCTGTCCTCATAATGCTGCAGGCAAGCCCTGGGTGGCAATAACATCATCATGACAGGACCTCTGCCTGCTTATTTATTCCCTTTACTTACCTCACTGCTCAAATGATGTCAGTGTGCGTGGACATACACACACTGACACGCACACATATTTGAAAATGAGTAGCCTTAGCTGCGGTACCTGCAGAGAAGTGATAACTGAGATGGTGTGAGCAGCCTCTGTCACAGCAGCAGTGTTTTCAGCCTAATTGGAACTAAGTACCAGACACATGTGGGAGCAAATATATGTGGCAATTCATATGCATGTGGTCAGGTCGGGATACATTTCTTATTCACAACTAAATTAGCTGGGAGTTGACTGAATTTCTTCAAAATGTAGGACTAATGTTGTGTTCTAGCCTGCATCATGCTGCCTGATTACTATTAATAAAGCCCTGCCATGTGTACATTTGGAGACCCTATTCACTGCCCTGTAATGGAAATGGAGAATTGTGTGCGTTGCCTACATGTGTGCAGATATGTGTGTCATTAACAGGGTGCAGCTGGTCATTAGGGTCCTAGGGTGGGTGTTGTTTTGCTCTTCTCCTAACTCTGGTTTTGTCGGTCATTCTCTAATGTGTTACTCTGACCACCAGCACTTTGTTAGAGGACAAAAACATTTCCTCATTGCCTCTCACACAAGTGTGTGTGAGTGAGGTTGAGACTGATTTCTCAAAGCAGGTAGCGGGTAATGAAAGACACTCTCTAAACCTCCATGAACTGGCAATCGAGAAACAAGAGAGGACTTCAGAAATGAGCACTGTTTGGGGATGGGAAGCATCACCAATTACAATCCCCAGACAGTTACCCTTACAACATAAAAAAAAACAGCCAGTGAAATCAATGAGGACACAAACTGAACAATCAGCTGCAACTAGCTATCAACAGCAAAGTGGAATATGCAAAAATGCCAATTAAATGTGTTAGCATACGCATTTTTTTTCCTTTTTTGTATGATATCCCAACATCTGTGGCATTAGCAATGGCTCTCTTTATGTAAAATAGAGTCGGGAAATGAATACGCAATCTACCACTGTGTTTTCATCATTAGTACGCTCTGACTCGCGGCTCTGCTGCCTTCCAAGCCGCCTGAGTGGGGAGCGAGAGGAACATTTGTGTGCCCTCGCTTGCCAAATTAATTCTTGTCTTGACATCTTAATTCTCAGTTCTTGTGTGTGGTCAAATCAGCCTACTATAGAAAAGCAATCAAGCAATTATTCCCAAATTATATTTGCCCAACACACACTGATTGGTTATTCTTTTCTTATTGAGTAAGCTCATTAATTCTGAGCAGCTTGCTTGTTATGCCTCTGCCATTACTCCTTTCCCCTCTCATCCCCTCTCTCCCTCTTGCACCCCCTGCTCCTCATCATGCACACTCACTCCCAGCTCTCACTCCCACCCCTTTCTCCTGCACTTCCCCACACACACTTCTCTATCCTTTTCCTACCAGCAAATGCACCCTATCTTCCATCCCCAGCCTGCCGATGTTTTGGAGATGACATACACTACAAAAGCCCCATGATCTGTGGCATTGTCTAGTCGGCCAATTACTATTCCCATCTCTGATTAACTTTGATGTGGAACCTAATGAGATAAGGCAGCTTATCAAGGCAGCCGCTGATAGTGTTCTCATTTATTCCTGTGCCTGGCACCCAAGCTAAGTGACAAAAACTAATGAGGAGGAGTTTGTCTGTAAGCTCAGGTCTAAGCGAAGTGCGAAATTGTTCTTCTGCAGTTCATCAGCTCCCGCCTGAAATAGCCCCGGCGTCGTCAACATGCAACGCCGCAACACTCCACATAACAGCACTGTAGCTCACTGTGGAACAAGAGCCACCAAGTTTCTCTGTGTCTGACACACTCACTCTCTCTCCTTCTCTTTCCAGTGTTTTTCTCTTAACAGCTCCTTTCCCCTTCTCCAGGCTCTAATGGTGCAGCTAATTGCTTAGGTTGTTTAGTTGTGAGGAATGCAGGAGTGTCTGTACAAAGCCATTCTCTTTGCCTGATCTCCAAGAGGTGAAACCTTAATTTTCCACTTCTGCCTCCCGTGTCTATTTTTATCTTCTGCTGTGTGCCCAGTGCATGTTTAGTCATTTGTTTATTTTTTTTATTTATTTTTTTTTGCTCACACGGAATTAAAAAAGGGAGTAGGAAATTCAGAAATATTTGTTTATTTAAAATATTGTTTATTATTATAATTATAACTATTGTTATTTTTAATATATAAAAAAATCACCCCATATAATTTTTATTACTTGGTAAAATGAATTGAATTAAAACTTTAATTTAGACAAACAGATAAAGCATATATTTTTCTTAAATTTTTTAAAATTATTTTAAAATAAATGGTTTTACAGTATCATAATTATTTTCCTTTAAAAAAAATTTTTTTTAAAAAAGCTAGGGGGATACATGTTATTATCAGTTGTGCCATTACATATTAATAAAACAATCCTTTTAAAATAATACTTTTGTTGCAAAACAAGAGAAGATTCCTGTCATTCGGTTAATGAAGACTGGGTAAAAAAAATACACTGAAGTGAATTGCACAGCAAATTTTCCTGCACGGACCATGTGTAAAGAGGCAGGAAGTGTGTGCCTTTTGATTTGGAGTATAAAAGTAAATAATATTTGTACATCTAACACATACTCGAAGTGAATGAGCAGGCCCTGAATGTGTTTCTATGAGCAAGTGGAGAGCTCTACAGACTTTAAAGCCGTAGACCAATTAAGCCTCGCCTCATCGGGAGAGGGAGAAGAGCTGAAAGCTGAATACATAAGATAATGCAGCCGTACCAAAGCAGCCAGCTCGTTCAGTGTAAAATTAGAGAGGGAAGAGAAAATCTTGATAAAGAGAGAAGAAAAAGCAGGGACAGACAGTAGGGGGAAGAAGAGGAAAAGAAGTTCCTTTGGGCCAATTTCCTTTGAAACTGTTTAACCATATACAGCTATTCATATTCAACACAATTAATAGTGTCTCTTTCTTGTTCAGACGGCACATCATAATGGGCAGAGGGGAAGAGAGAGAAGAGGATTTCTCTTTTTCCCTCTAAATTGTAGCCAATTTAAGGACAAAGCGTTACCCTCTACTTCCCCAGAATAGGAGTTGCACTCATAAAGAAAGACTGACAGTCGACATCCAAATCTCATTCAAGGACGCAATTTCCAAATGCTAATCATAATCTGCAGATGTTGGCCACTGATACATCCATTTATTTATTTATTTTGGAGGCATGTCTGTGCCCATTTGGACAGCCTGTGAAATTTGAAACAAAGAGGGGAAATCTCTTCTTTTTGAGGCATGTTTAGCAGCATGAGAAACCAGACACAGCATGGACATCTGCACCGTCTTTGCTTGGTGTGTCTTAGCAAGCATACACAAAAACACTCGTGCACACGCACACGGGTGCTGAGCGAGGCACGCTCACACAAGGAAACACACTCAGCTCGTTCTACTCTTTTACTTCTCCTGCTCTCCTTTTATCTCCAGGTTGTTTTAGAGTACCTCAGATGTGTCATCAGACATTGGTTTCCATCTGAACCTGAAGGAAAAAAGAAATACTTGACAGAAAGGTATATAAAAAGAGGACACTCTGAATTTTTGACATTCTTTGCACAGCTGCTTCAAAACGAGTAGGATGGAGAGGCAAGGAAAAGCAACTCCAAGATTCGTTTTTGTTTACTTGCTGCCTTTTCTCCCTTCCCTCTTTCAGGGAGATGGAGGCTAGCACGAGGCCACAACTCACTCATCCTTGTATAGAGCGACTCGATGCAGGGTAGAGGAAAGGAAATAGGCATGGTTAAATGAAATGTGGGATCTGTTCTACTCCACAAAATTCAAAGAGGAAAAAAAGGGTAACCCCTTCTCTCCATTAAGATGCCAAACGCAGCTCAGCTTGTTAGTTTGGTGACATTAAATATGCTGCTTCATTTAGTAGGTAAACAGAAACAGATGAAAATGGCTGCAGCAAATTAGATTTAACTCAAATAAAAACAGTTTTTTAAAGAGCATCACGTTACTATTCAGATTTTTTGGGGGGTAATGTATGTCCGATATGTTTGTGACAAAAAAGGCATTACCAAATTTCTATTATTATTTCTTCCTGCTATTCAGTCACATTTATATGGTTATGTAAATCCACTGTGTATTTAATAACTTCAATGGTGTGTTAAGAAATTGTGACCCTATTGCAGCTCTATCACTGCTAACTCGCCGACTCTGCTGATGCAATTACTTCTTTCTTTATATGTTCTATGATATGCAGCACATTAAGGTTCAGTTGGGGTTAATACTTGACTACAAAAGCCATTGATTGAGGAGGGACTAGAAAAATGAGGATTCTGCTGCTATTTGTAATATTTCATGTTGGCTTGTAGCCGTATAGATACTTCCTTTGAAGACTGTCCCTGGCCGTTTTTAGAGTCACGGTTGGCTCCTGGCTCTTTTTGTTGATTTTGTCCTTCCTCTTCTCCAATAAACAATCCTCCCAGCTGATAGCGTGCCAGGTTCTGTGTGAAACAATCAGTCCATGTGCCCTTCTCAAGCATGCCAAGCCATTCAAAAGGCAAAGGAAGACAAACAGAACTGTGCAGCTGTCCTCTGTACAGAATGAAGCACTTCCGGGGCCTGTGAGAAGGGTTGGGGCGCTGAGCGCACCCTAAATCAACCATTGTAGTCTTCCAGAAAAACCTTCAGGACCACAAAGCAACCGATTGTGGGCTGAGTGATACCCCTCCATATTCACAAGCCATACCTACAAATCAAACACCTTCACCCACCCCAACCCTGTTCCTTCATCCATTCACTCACTCCCTTCTCTGATCAGTGAGACTAGGTCTTGGTATTCTTCTGGGAAAAGAAAAGACTTGCCCTGCTACAAATGGATGGAATGGCTTCAGTACTCCCACCCACCTTTTCTCCAGTCTGCGGCAGACTCTAAGCAAAGCACACTCTGCATGTCTAGCCGCCAAGGCACTCAACATGCCACAGCAGTCTGACTGGGTGCTGAAAGGGGGTCTGCATTTTAATATTCAGTACACCAATTCATTAACATTCTATTAGTGCCTGCAATAGAGACTGGAGAGACTATGATCCTCTAGTTCCCCCAATCAAGGTCAGTAACCAAGAAAATAAAATCTGAATTGCATCCTGGCACACAATCGGATTGTCCAGCCCTGCCATATCCCTGCTGAAGAAAAGAAAATGATCCAACATTCACTTTGTTCTCAGTAGAGCCACTTTGCTATGAAAACACTGCTTTAAAAGTTCAATAAAATATTATTTTGACGCAATACTATGAATGAGAAATTCATCTCTAGAACATATGTTGTGTGGATTTCTTTAGGCATCGCAGTGCATCCTGCAAAATATAGATTTTTATAAAGTTGGGAGTTTTTATGGAAGCACCACCACACTTGTGTTCACAAATTTGCTGAAGCATTCACTATAGCTCCATGGGTTTTTGTAGTTCCCCTCAGCAGTTTACAACCCATATTAACTGTGCAGTGTTCTGTCAGCGACCTGGATGTTTGCACACATTACATCCTCGATTCAGACGCACATGAGGTTAAGAGAATAAATCAATCCAACCAGTCGATTATATGATTGGGTGCTGTGACAAAGGGTGAGCATGTTGCTAACACGTTCCCTGTCAGGAGAGGGGCTATATGTGGGCAGACACAAAGCTTCATTTAAATACATAGAGAGCCGGTGCTGCTCCGGTGGGTGGGAAAGATGCTCCATCAAGATGTCGTTACAACAGGGCTATCTCCACCCACTGGCATGTATCTCCCTCACACTGTCCTCCCCCATGCCTGAACAGGCACAATGGAAGCCTCCTTTACAACCGGTGTGGGCCATTCCCTCTATTCCTGCAAGGTCAGGGCCTAATCCTTGGGGAGTTCCCACATTGTGTTTTAGCGAACTAGGGTCAAACTGTTTGAAATGAGGGGTTTAGTTAAACATCTATTAAGCAGGTCCAGTGTGTTGGGGTGAGCTTGATTTATGTGCAAAGCTGTTGTGCTCAGCTGCCCCGATACTCTGATGCATGTTGGACTGCCTGTTTCACAAGGACTGTATGTGTCATCCTGAACACCAGCAAAAAATTTAAAAAAATCTGGCATTTTCCACGTAATTAAAACACTCTGACCCAATGTTCACCTCAACGCAAGTCCACATACAGATGTGACATGTTATCAGAAGGTTGGATCAAAACAGTTCACGTGCATGTTGTCTCTTTGGCCACTAAGAGGCGCTGTGCTGGGGAAGAAAGGGGGAGAAAAAGAATAAAAGTTAAAAGTACAGCTGTGTTGTCAGTAGTGCCATGTAGGCCAACTGCCCTGTTAGTGAGGCTGACATTCAAAGAGAGCTGGGATGCCGACAACAATCCCACAGCCTCCTGCTGCGAGAAGACATTTCGCATGGTGGCCAAGTGCTTTGATACCGCTCTTGTGATCCTCGCTGCCGTGGCTTTGAGAAAGCAAACACACACGGCACAGAGCGCAGGCCGTTACCATTATATACCATTACAACACAGTGCTTTTTAAAATAGATTCCAGAGTTTTCCATTATTTCTGCCTTAAAATCATCCTCTTCCAGCTGGACATTAAACATTTGCTTGGATTTGAGTTTCATCGGCACTGCTATTATCAATTACTGTTTGCTTTTCATTTGCAAAGAAGCCATTTTAAAAACTGTGGCGATATAGAGGAAAGCTACTTTTTGGAGTCCAGAGGTACATTGCTGTAGCAAAAGACAGAATATGAAATGAAGAGCTGTTCTCGTGTTATTGATTAATAGCAAGGCTGTGTCTATAATAGCACAGTCTGACTGCAAGTACTAATGCAGGTTACTGAATATACAACCCACTTTCAAGACTAAAGGCAAACAAGCTCCATTAATTACTGAGGCACTATGCAGTCATTTTTCGAGCAAGGGTTACTGAATGGTTGCCTATTACTTCACTCTCCCTGAACCAAATGCTTAAGATAATGACCAGTTACTAATTGGTGCTTATACCTTATATCAGTTTGTGCAGAATATAATTGCAGCTATTATGCTACTAAATAATCGTTGGAATTAGCATATTTTTGCCAATAAATAAATAAATAAATGTGTGGAATAATAGCATGGAGCATTTTCCAGGAAGAGGTCTTAGTGTCAGTGCACCACCGGTTGATTCATCATTAACTTGAGGGTTCAGGGCAGAGAGAATGCCTTCTCTATCATATGTGGTGTCAGTGCATCTTCTGCACCAGCTAATGGAGGCACTGATTTGTGAAGACTTACTTGTGTATTTGCAAATGTGTATGCATGTGTGTGTTTGTGTGCATCTTTTTCAGAAGCTTAATAAACATTTTATATGTATATGTTGCATGTACTGTTGGTATTTTTGCGCCCACAACATGAAGTGCACAGGCGAAGTGAGGTAGATTTATATTCTATGCTGATCACGCTCCCAATGCTTCAGCAGCTCCTCCTTTGTGCTGGGCCTTCCGTCAGCTGTTGACTTCCTAAGTGTCTCAGACAGCCGTGTTTCTGTCTGCGGCTCTGTCCACTGCCTTGTCCTGCTCACATTTCTGAAGTCCACTGACTGCTAATGGCTGTGTCCAGACAAAGAGCTCACTCTGTAGCCACTCTGCCTGGCCAAGCCAGGGACAACCAGGAGGAGGAGGAGGTTGGAGGGAGGGCTTGGTTTGGGAAAAGGGAGGGCTGAAGCTGGGAAAAGCACCCGGCACTGCCTGCCTCTCTACACTCGTGTCACGCTTGTGTGACAACCACTCTTCTGTGCTTGTTTGAACTGTCCTTCCCAATTAGCACTAATAAGTCACTCTGTAAGGATGAGCAAGCATAGTGTGCCCAATCGCTCCAAGTCTACGTATGCGTAAACAGATTTGTGCACAAAACACAAACACAGTCATTCTATTTTCCTCCTAAGCTCAGTCGTCCATGAAAGTCCCAGGAGCACAACCCTGCTAATAGACAGAGAAAGCCCAAAACGCCTCACATTTCAAACAAACAAGTGTCAGTAAAGAGGCAAATTAGTGACGAGTCGTTTGAAGGGTCTGTCGAAGAATAATTTTAGTCTAGCTTCTCACTTCCTCTAAAGAAATTATTAGATCTCTGTTTGGTAAAAAGACTTAAAAAATAGCCAAGCAGATAGGTTTCGGTTCAATTTATTCACACCATTCTCACCCAAGAGTTACAGTTAAAACAATGGAGGTGACATTGTAATGGCTCTGGTGATGCTAAAAGGTAGTGTCAGTGGCCGATCCGTTGGCAGGTGTGTTCAGATCATGTCAATGCACTGCTCATACTTTATTAAATGATCTCAAATGTTTTCCATATTCTACTCAGAGAGGTGTAATGCAACTTAACATCAGAAGAGATGGCCTCACTAATAGACATTACAGTGAGACAGTGAGAAACAGAAAGGAAACAAATTGTGTTATTTTGTTTCTCAATACAATGTTGAGTTGTAAGAACTGGCGTACTGCGTGGGGAGGAAAGTTTAAGAACTCTGGAAGAATGACTTCACTTGTGTTTTCTCAAAGTAAAGACTTAGTCAAGCTCGGCTGTGCTCGGCTGTTTATTGTTGCCTGCTTGTTTAATGTCATGCAGAAGGCAGAGGAGGTATTAAAGGCAGATTTCGCCCTTATTTTAAAATGTGGTGCTGAAGATTAGAGCTCTTGCCAAACACTGTGGAAACACTTAATTGATTTCCTTTGGACTGTTTACCTCTACTGTAGCCCTCCTGGAGCCCAGCACCCGCATTCACGCAAACACACACACACACACATGCATATAGAGTACAACCCTGGCCCCATTTACGCCAACACAGGCCTGCCAAGAGCCTCATTAGTATTCACAGCAGTGGCATTTGCCAGCCTGAGCGTTGCCGTGGTGATGCTGCCCACACAAGTGATGATAAATGGTGCTTTCAGCTTCTCTGCCTTCCATAGAGCAGAGCAGGGAGCTGAGGAGTTGCTGGCTAGGACCCAGCTACAGCTATGGCTATAGCAAGGCCTCATCCCTAACGCTGGGCAACTGACGCATGACTACACAAGCCCAAGGCTGCTTGAAGGCTTTGGGTGCTGGGGAGTGGTGGGTAAGAGGGGTTTGGTGCTGCGTGGGTTGTGGGTGTGGAAAAGAGATTTAGGTTTCCGTAGTGTGTGTGCATGTGTTGGGAGAGGGTAAGGAGGGGGCATGTTGGGAAGAAGTGTGTGCTTGAACTTGTTATTGTTGGCTGCAAAAGTGATGTCAGCTTCAGTGTTTCTCAAGTATCTTTTGTTTTTTGTGTTTTTCACTCATGCCATAATTTGATCCCAGTTTATTTAGTGACATGAAACTTAAACTCTAGAAGTATTAGTTATGGCTATTATTGACCTGATTAGATAAAAAAATTTGAAAAGCATATTTAAGATGAAAAGTATTACACTTTATACGACTTATGTTCTGTCAATATGGAAAAATAAAAGAATCTAAACAATAAAAATATATACTAATGTCAACTTTCCTCAAAATAATTCTCATTAAATATCTCTTTTTTAAAATATTTATTGATCCTGTATGATTGATTCTGGAAAAGCAGGAGCAGTCTGCACAAAACACGTGATTTAAAGACAAAATAACTTTTTTTTCTTGAACAAATCGCTGAAGAAAATTGTTAAGTTAAACGCCTTACTGAGAAAACGAAATGTTTCATAAAGTCTGAATAATCTGGCTGGATAATCTTGCTAAATTAACCAGTTTTCACACTTTCTAAAGACTTGAGCAAAACTAACTGATTGTTGTGTAAAAATGTGTTTTCAAAACTGCCTGCTTAGTGTGGCAAATATAGTATGAAATTACTGCTGTAGCCAGTGTATTTTCTTTACTGCAGATTTCACAGCAAAGACTGTGTGAGCTTGAAATCGATGTCGACTAAAAGAGGGGTTAAGGTACTCTGGTACACATCCCCCCTGAACACACACATGCAGATGTGACGGCGATGAGGATGAGTAAGATGGTTTGAAATCCCCCTGATCCTCGTTAAACACAGGAAGACATGTTATTCCCACATTATGGTGCAATGATACATATCGCGTTAAAGCCTGGCGGCTTTGAAATAATTCAGCGTCTTATTAAAAACAGTGTGACAACAAAGATAGATGTTTTCTTCTTTGATGCACCATAGTTTGAGTAGTGTTCAGTGTTCTGATCTGTTTGTGCCTGCATGTTTTTCCTTCTTTTTTTTTAGGCTCTGAAATTTTTTTTTTAATTCTTAAGGAAAAAAAGAATAAAAATTTTGATATTCACATTTGTTAGACGACTATAAAGCGAAATATTTGACGCGTTTTGAAAAAATGAGAAAAACATTGCTTTAATATTTGCTTGCATATTGTAACAACAAAACCCACTTTTCCAGAAGCAATTTTAAACAGCACTTAACAGCATTTCTGCTGTATATTCTCCTTGTGCAAGTCTTTTCATACAGCATTTCACTCCATCTACTTTTTCTTGAGTAAATGTGACATTGGGCCATGAGTATGTCTGATGAAATTACAGTGATTCTTACACCATGGGCATAGCCATCCTTGGCTGAACTTGGGGATGACCGCCCCTTCAAAAGATGGCCTGACCCCTCCAAAATCAAGCCTGATTACCCATCTCTAGGACACTAAGAAGCGCCCAACTTCAAAAGGAGCAGAGACAATCACGGATGGGGTGGTGTGGCCTTGGTGGCAGGAGAGGGGGTGGGCTGTTCAGAAACCTCAATCCTGTGCTGTGGCGGTTTGGACCAGACTGAACGATCTCAGCCAGGGGGCCAGGGCTATTAAAAGATAAATGTATTTCTCTGTTGCATTATTCATGATGCAAGGAGATGGGGAGGGAGCTGGGAGCCAGAGGCTTAGCGCAGCAGTGGCTCCCTTTTCGGTCTCATCAGGCAGGACCAAGGCCCCCACTGCACCCGCCACACCTACACCCTGATGCAAGAGAGGGTAAGTAGGGTGGAGGTGATAGTGGTGACAGCTGGGAGGATAGAGTGGAAGATAGACAGATAATGCAACACTCTGTATTCCCACATAAAATGTCCTAAATGTCATATTAATATAAAAATAAGGAAATAATAATAATAAATGCCATATTTACATTTTATAACCAATTTAGGCTTTTGAACAATTTGTGTAAAATTATTTTACTAATTTTTGTTTCAGGGAGGGTGGGTTTTTGATTTTACACATTAATCTGATGCGCGCGCACACACACACACACACACACACACAAACTTTAAAGGAGCATCAGCCTCTAGCGCTGAATAACCTCTCAGCTGCTCATTAAGTAAAGGGTTTGGGCAAATATTTTGGAGACATATTGGACTTCTATACCACAGTGAGAGGCAAAGTGAGCTATTGTCAAGCTCATCTCTGATCTGCAGGAAAAGCAGATTAGGATGACCCCAGTGTCATTCATTTGGAGATGAGTTAGTGATGAGAAAAGCCAAACAAACTGGAGAGAATGTCAAGCAGCAGAAGCTTTACTGTTATCTCTCCTTTTTTCTGACGGCTGATATTCTTTTTTTTTTTATCTGTACATTAAAAAATGTATGTATACAAAGATGGATACATACACTTTTTAAATGAACCTTAGAGTGGATAGTTTATTTTATTTTATTTTCCTGATGAGGGGATAAAATTATTATACTGTGTTCTGTCAAAATATTTATTTCATATACCTCATGCTAGGGAAGACTACCTGTTCATGTTTTAATGAAATGCGTTCTTAATTGTTTCATAATTGCCTGAGCACACACTGTGCAATTTTTGCTATTTGATGCCAGTGTCTATTCTCCATGGTGACGGGTTCTCTCAAAAATCATTTCATACACTTTTATGTATAATTTTCTTTTAAAAAAAATCCCAAATGAAATAAAAAAATGTCAGTTTAAACAGTTGAATTAAAATTTTTAATACAGCAATCTTATTTCTCCAAGATTAAATTTTAATTTGCATCTATGCCACGCACATCTATTCACTGTGGTGTTGAGTGTAGTTGGGCTTCTTTTATTAAGAAAATTATTTTTTCTTTGCACAAGTGCTGCTCTTTTGCTTATATTTACAAATGTGACGTACATCATACGGGCATAAAATGCACACTTGTGCTTGAGAGAAAAGACAAGCTCTGTGGCAGAGTGGAGGGTGGTCTAAACACATCAGTACTCATGACTCCATGCTGGGACCATTTGTTTCCAGACAAGAGGGCACAAGGGTGGGAAAAAAAAAGGAATCTAGGGCAGTCGGGAGGTGTGTGCAATTGGTGCAAGGTGGGAGTGGGTGATGAAATGTGTGTTTGGACAGATGAGTGTGTTTTATCTGTGTTTGTGTACTTGTTTATGTGGATCACAATCCTTGCTTTGCCACTTTACACATTCTGGCTTGAACTAAACACAAGAGACAAAGGCTTCATATTTGCGCTTGCATGTCAAGGATTACTTGTTCTATTGAATGTGCCCCCCCATTATCTGCTTATCACTCTCTGTGCTCTTTAATCTCTTTCTTGTCTCTGCTCAATGGCTTCCTCTCACTGTCTCCCCATCACAAATGTAGCCTTTCTCCCCTTCTATTTTTTAACACTTACAAAACTGAAAAGGCCTGGCCTGGTCCGGGCCACCTGGAAGCACCAGTGAAGCTTTCTCCCAGGCCTGGCTCCCTGCCACTAGCCAGCTGTAGCATTGTGAGCGGCCCATCTCAGTTAATTCCATGCATTGCAATTGTTGCTGGGCACTGTTTACAGCCACCTCCTACTCCGCCTGGGTAGGCTTTCCGATTGTCCTGGGGCCTCCCTTGTTTAATACTGTTTTGCAAGTTATTAAGCCCTGGAAGTCCATTAATCACAGTTCACGGGCTGTGTAAGCCCACACAAGGCAAGCAGAGGTGGGGGATGGGGAGGCACACTCGCTGTCCTCAATGGGCTTAGACGGTGGTCCATTCAGATCCCTAACGAGATCATTACCACTAACTAAATACAAACCTGACCCCACGACCTGCTGGGAAATTACGTAGGAGCTCCCTGGTGCAAGACATTAATACACCCACCACCCCCACCCATCTCCACCCCTCCCATTTTCCTGCACCAGTGTGTAAACGCCCACCCCCAAAGTCTCCCAGTGCAACCCAACCCTGCTCCCCACATCCCCATCCCCTCTCTTGTCCATTCTCACTTTTTTTTCTTCCAATGGACAGAAAACTAAACCTGTCATCAAAAGGACCCTAATCACTGCTGTGATTGTGGTAAACCAAGCCTGACAGACATTTCACTGAGGCCTCAATGGCTACATCAGTGCCACCTCCCTCACCAGCCCCCTTCTTTCTCTTGCTTTCTCTCAGTCCCCCCGCTCACTCTTTTTACCAGGCCTCTGGCCAATGAGCAGCAAACACCCGGGGGCTTTTCAGATTACTTGACACACTGTGTCCACTTTTGGGAGGGAGACCACCTGGTAAGCTCATTTTAATACAAAACCAGTTCCCTCTTCTCTCTCTTTTTCCTCTACTCCTCTAATTCCTCCTCTCAAGCCAAGCTACCACCATGAATTCTGTCTAATCCAGTGACCCCCACAGAACATTCCTGGTTTTACACTCCTCGGAAGAGGCTGGATTTGGGCGGATTACATGCATCCAGTTCTGATTGGAGGCACCTGTGACTGGAAGTGGAAGGACAGACCAAAGCTGATAGTAAAACATGGAGAGAAAAGGAAAGTTCCCTCCATTACTATAAAGTTTTCCCGTTTTACTCTCGACCTTTTGCCTGCTCTCTTCCTGCAAGTTCTTTTCCCTGTGCAGCACTTGGTGGATGTCCAGGCACCACAGCAGGGTACTATTTGTCCCAGGCATGGGAATGACGGGGTTAAGAGGGATGACAGAGTGGGTGTGAAAGATGTGGGTGGAAAGAGAGGTTTGTTGGGGGGTTTGCAGTGACTTTCACTTTAGCCCCTCAGCTTATGTTAAGATGTTGTCACTTTCAGCATCTCAAGTGTTGCCACTTGAGATGCTGGAGCTTAGCATCGGCAGTGGGCTCTGGGTGGGGGGAGTTGATGGAGGGCAAAAGGGAGGAAGTCTGGGAAGATTTCCATTTTAAACAAGCACAACTTTGTCACACTGTCACCTGACTTGCACAGCACCCCCTATTCAGTGTTTACCAACTTCCTGTCTCTTCTTTGCTCCTTTCGTGTGTGTCCCTCTCTTCAGCTTCCTCAAGAACTCTTCAAAGCAGCATTTCCCTCCATTTCTTCTGCCATTTTGATGAATTGTAGCTCACAGCCTTGTGAGTTTTGCGGCTGCTTAATTGTTTCCCTCTTTTCCTACTTCTTTTTTTCTTCCACAATGCATAGATTGTGTAGTTGTAGATGTGCAGATTTTAGATTAGGTGTAATATCCTCCACTTTAATCCTTGATAAGATCTCAATTGTCCCATGATGTGAAATGGAGATCAGCAACAACCAGGGCGAAATTAAATCCAAATTTTAATTTACCTGGATATCATCCTTCTGTGAAATATAATCACCGACTGAATAACTGGGCACACCAGCAAATCCTTAATTGACTTTTAATGAACGTCATGAAATGCATTGTTCTGCATAGATGCAGAGATTAGTAAAGCACTTTTCCGGAAGAGAAAAATGTCAAATAAATAAAACAAATCGAATAATATAGCCAAAACACGAGAGCATGATATAAACACACTCATATTTTCAAATTATCCACTCTGGAAAACTCAACTATAAATACAAAATCTCACAGCATAGGCTAGTTGTTGAGTGTCTTCCTGGCATTGCATTGATTGTTCCTCAACACTGACCAATTGTAAGCTCATAATGATGATCTCTGGCATGACAAGTGATTTTAACCTGCCTGTGTGCCACCCCCGCAGCGAGTCACAGATCAGCTGCCCCACGTAAACAAAAACATTAGGAGAGCGTTCCACATTTAAGAGCATGCTAATTACAGTCATTCCTATCTGAAGTACTTTCTGCTGCAATTTGCTCAGATCACCAAACCTCCAATCCCTCTCATGTAAACAAATAAACCCTCACGCAACAAAGAGATAAAGCAAATAATAAAATAGGTACGGGCACTATCGGAACTCGCTGGGGCCACTGTGTTTGAAGTAGGCTTCAAATAGTATCATACGACTCTACAGTGTTGAGTCCCAGTGTTTTTGCATCCCCGGTGAGGAATAATTACAAGGGTTGTTGGTGTGCTCAGGAAAGCAAATTATTTACTTTTTAATGGGAGGATGTCTCACCAGTGAAGGCTAATAAAGAAATTTCCACAATTTATTTTTAAAACATTTTCAAACATATAAGTGTCTGAAGTCCTTCTATGTTGATAAAGTAGTACTGCATATTTATTGACCATTATTCCTTTTCTTTCCTGATGCATTAGAAGAAACCCAGCATACATCATAAAAAAATCATTTCCCCCACTAGTTGCGTCTTGTTAACAATTACCTAATAACCAGGTCCTACTCAGCATCTCTCCACTCATGTTTGGTCTCAGCTTCTTGCTTTGGCCTATGGGCATCAGGAGTGATCCACAGCAACAGATAGGAGGTGGAGAATGTCACTACAGCTCTTTCCAGCACTCCAGGTGAGTGTGTTTCTCAGGCAGTGGAGGAAATGAAGCAAAAATGATGGAGTGTTTGTTTTCTGACATTTTGTCTCTCTGCGGCCTCATCAGGGCTGAGCCTCGCAGACGTCAAGTGTTAATTTAGGGCTCCTGCCGAGCGTGAGCCTGTCAGCGGCGAAGCTTGGAGGAGGGAGGTGAGCTCTTGCAGAAAATGACCCTTCTGGTCTGATTGTCTTCTGGCCCGCAGACTGGCACTGAGAGGAAAAACAAAGACACGGGGAGAAGGAGAGAGGTGGCTGAGTGCTAATGCACCTAGCAGCAATTAGAGCGGCTTACCTGACTGTGTGAGCACAGCACGCAAACACACACAAACTCACAAAATGTACACAGAGTAAAGTAGTTCCTTTCCCCCTATACTGATGATGTCAGCACACCAGAAAAATAAAGATTTTTTATTTGTGGAAGGATACACACATAAATGGATTTGTGTGTCTTGTGGGCCACCCTTTTGCCTCGTGAATAATCAGCACTGAGCTTACAATTGTCAAACCCTTTATTCACTGAAACTTAAACAAAAAAGACAAGCTCCTCTAAAGATTACAGCAGCACATTAACCACAGGGTGAACCATGAAATTGCTTTTTCCCCTCCTGCAGTGTTTTGACTCTATAGTGGACAGTTACTGGGAAGGTGCAGAGCATGTGGGTGATGCTCAGCCAATGCCCACCAACTTGGGCCAATGGAAGCTAAAGGAGAAAGCAGGTACCAACTCTTTAATTTGTAAAAAGAAGAAAAAAGTCAAGTCCAGAACATCAAATTCATTGTGATAGAGGATTTAGAAGACGGTTACATGGGAAGGAAAGGTTAATTCTGTAATTATTTCAGTGTGAAAAATAAATAATGTACCCTTTGCCATTTCCATCATTTCCTAATTCACTCTGAAATTCATTTTCTTTTTTCTTTTTTTTTTCACTCTTTCCAGCCCAATTCAATCACTTGAGTTCATCTGTCTGTGTTATGCAAATCTTAGCGGCTGAGACTGAACCCATCAGCCCCTCCGTTCAGCTCGCAAGCAGAGGGGCTGATAGAAAAGATGAATTCTTCCGTTTCAATGTGCCTCCCTCTTTCACCCAGTCA
The DNA here is from genome assembly GCA_037177335.1 of Kiunga ballochi. Lineage (NCBI taxonomy): Eukaryota > Metazoa > Chordata > Actinopteri > Atheriniformes > Pseudomugilidae > Kiunga > Kiunga ballochi. The sequence goes on along the minus strand of JBAMIG010000021.1, from coordinate 5,999,676 downwards.
CGCAGTATCAAGGCTACCTTTTTACATGGTGCTCTCATTTATTTTAGTCAATTGCACAGTGCCTCTCTCTATGTCAAATGCATGAATAAGAAGAGGGATTCACTCTCTGTCTGTCACTCTCTTTCTCTTTTCTGTAGTGAGGCAAGGTCTGTGTCTAAGATCACGGACACTAGCAGTGGCTATCAGAGAAGATAATTTGACAAGATTGGGGGATTGTGACAGTTTTCTTTCTTCTTAGAAAAACAACAAGAAAGACTATTTTAACCGTTTTATATGTATTTGCAATTAGTATTGACAGTCATGTTAGCTACACACGAGTTTATCTTCCTGTTCAGGAATCTAATTGACAGCCAACCCTGAGTAAGAGTTGCACTAAGGCTAGTGTCTCAGAGGAATTCAGACGTAGTACTATTATTCCAACTTATCCCTAGGAATGAGTCCAGGCAGCCAGGGACACAGCGGGTGGCTAATAGACTAGCCCTCAGGAGCCCCCCCCCTTTCTCTGAAGCTTGATGCATTGTGTCAAGGCCTTGTATACTTCACGCACATTAAGGATCACATGCCACAATTTCACAGTACAGCAGGGGGAGCGACCCCCATCCCAGGCCCAGACTGGCGAGTGATGGATGGTGTTGACAGTTACAAGCCGAGTACCAAGTGGAGCAACACAAAGGTCAAGGTTGAAGCTGCCAGTGTGGTCTGGGCGACAATGAAAGGTCTCCATGGTTGGAGCATGCTGTTTATAGTTAACATAAACTATGCAGTCTGCGACTACTTGAGTCATTTAATGCCATGTTTTTTGTTTAGCTGCCAGAGTCTCTAACGGTATTTAACTGCTTAAAACGGCCAAATGAAGACATAATTAAAACAGAGAAACAAGCAAACAAAAGAATTAAAGAATAAAAGGAAATGCATTTGCAGGTGGAAACTCCGTTGTTTCCATCACAGATCTCAGTGTTCCTTGTGTCTTATATCACATCACTTACAAGTGCAGCATAAAGGAGTCGTTCTCACCGCAGTGTCCTGCAGGAGTGAATTTTTTCAATATAGCACTTCAAGATGAAGACATTTCTCCTGTCATTTTCCTCCAGTACTTCAGTATAATTCTTTTTTTCTCTCCCCTTCATTTTTTCCCCAGCGACTGCAGTATGTGGCAGTCTGAATTGTGTGTTATTACCCAGCAGGAGACAATATCATTACCACATATTTGCCGTCAAGGGTCTGCAAAGAATGGTGCTGTCTTGGGCCTCAGTGATCTAACAGCCTCACACAGGGCTCCAGAATTACCCACTCCTGGCTTGGGGAAGTCAAACACTACCAGTTAGAGAGGGGAGTGAACAAAAGAGAGGTACACACCCCACCACCACCACCACCACCACCCTCCACCCGCCCGCTCCCCTCTCGTCAAGATAGAAGGGGACACACCTCTTCTGCGCCAAACGGGGGACGCTATTATTCTCTGCACCTTGATAGAAATATATGTTTGACTCAAGTGTTGAATGATACGAGACTGCAAGGTAGATGCAGACGGGCAGATTGTGTGACAACCTGTCATTTAAAATAAATAGACAATTTGTAATCTCTGAGGTGTGCTATTAGTGTTGGATGAGTAGCTGATAATTACCAGCACTTGGATCAACTTTTTGCTTGATATACTTCTGATTTCTACGCCGTGTGTGGATACGTGAGGTGCGGTGGTAAATATGTGCACAAAAGACATCAGGTTCCTCTCTTTGCCTCTTAACACATCACATTGAGACAGGGGTTACGGCAATTGAAAGGGTCCATGTAGATGTGTCATATAATGTGTTAGGAAAATAACTTCAGAATAGACAAACAATCCTCCTTTTGTGAAAACTACTATTCAGACTTTGTAACAATGTCTTTCTCATAAGACAAATAGAATTGCTATCATTTTCGTTGACAGCATACAACAAACAGACCCAACAGTTTATGCATACTGAGTGACAAAGCCATCTATTTTCTTTCCAGAAAAAAAAAAAGGCAATACACACTTTGGCGATTGAACCTCAAATGAGTAGGGAAAAATTCAAACTTTCCTCCCCCATCCACCATCATTTATACAAGTCATAGAAATATTTGATTGCTCTTGCATATCTCTCTGCGCTTAAGGAGGCAGCCAACCAATACATGGCAGTGCAAACAAAGCCTGGGACTCTATATGAGCCTATCATTTAAGAATCCATGCCAATCAAGCCTGCAAACAATCAGGAGGTAGAGGAAAAGAAACTCTGTGAGGGCTTCTTCTTTTAGTACTTTGAAAGTCTAAGCACAGACCCTTATTTAAGGTAAGATGTGGCTGCACATCCTCGATACACCTCTGCACTGAAACAAAGCGAGAGTCCTTGATTCTTCACAACAATAGCAGCCAGCTCTTGAGGAATACACTTTCATATTCATAAATTAAGAATCTATAGTGGTAAATTATGAGCATGCAGCTACTTCATGAGAGACTGAATGTTTGAAACTTTCAAGCTATTTAAATAAAACACTGCAGAGCATTCATGCTGAAGTAAATGCTGCCTTTTGCATTCCTGCAGTGTAGTTGGATTTGTGTCAATTGATAATTTGTTTAGTCTTGTTCTCTTTTATAAAATGTGTTAAAACAAGCTACACATTTCTTTTAAATGTTTAGCGATCTCTGCATAGTAATACAATAAAGTAATCTCGTTCTCACCAGGAATAAAAACACAAAAAAACAACCTCACTAATGTATTATTGGTCAATTAAAAGGTTTAACCAGTGCGTAGAGGTACTATTTATAATCACCAGTATGCTGGGATTCAATAGCTTTAAATGGCAAAAACTACATGATTTTTATAATATGTTGCCAATCTCTCATTCAGTTTGGAGGAACTTTTTTTCTATTGACACTTGCTTCAGTTCTTGAGGTTTGCTGGTATTTAGTACTCTTAAGCTCTCATCACAGTGTTTCAGTCAGGTTTGGGATTATCGTCTTGTTGCATGAAACACATTTAGCTCAGCTGGTCAGACAGATAACTTTACAACTATATCCACTTTGGGATGTCATGTAACAGCATCTCCCAAACTGGGATTCTGACCCTGAAGAGGTTCCCTAGATCATTTCAGGGGGTCACCAGATCACTCTATGATGGAATAAAGCCTACATTTATTAAAATTAATTTGGGATTTTAATTAGGGCTGTCAAAATGACCACATGAATCCCACAAGAATAATCTGTGGAATATGTGAAGGGACTGACTCCACAAGACAATTTCATCATTCTTCCATCACTATGCTTCATTTCTGAGGTGTTTGTGCTGAAATTATATATTTTAATCCAAATATGTTGGAAGTGCATTACCAAACCTCTCTGTTTTTTTAATCGCATATCCAAATAGCTTTGCTTCATCTTCATGGTTTGAGCTTTTTTTATATATATACTGTCATAATTTATAGATTATTCATTATTAAGTAGAATTAATAATCCATGATAATAGCCTCTGAGATGTTTTTTCCTGACCTTATGAGGACCTCGCTGGGATGTTTTTTGGTGTCTTAAGCTCCTTCTAAAAACATCAGCAGTCTCTGGAACCCTCAGGTTCTCAGGCAGGATGTTCCCCAGACAAAGACCGATGGTGGAACGAGCTATCATCGTAAGTTTTAGTTCCTACTTTAGGCATATCTAAAATGCCAGTATGAATGGACCTAAATGAGAAGATCCAAGACATTTATCAGAAACCAAAAGACTTTTGAAAGCAGTCCTGAAACACAGAAGGAGCAAATGCAGTGATTTTAGTAACGTTGTATTCAGCTGACAGATGGGCCGGTTTCTAAAATAAAGTTTCTATTTAAAAATAATTTAACTGAGTAAAAATACCTTCCTCTATAGGTTTACTTAAAAGTGGCTTGTGGGATATAGGTCAGCTGTTATCAGGAATGTTCGGATCTAAACCACTCTTCTTTAGAAAGGGTCTCACCAAAAGCAGCGGGGAAAATCTTCAGTACCATTTACTGTTTACTGTCATTTACTGTATTTTAAAGGTCAAAGAAACCATAAAATGTTGTCCATAAAACACAACCATAAAACCATGAAACGTAATGAGGCGATAGGATCCAAAAGGCAGGTTCTTGGGTGTGACAAAGTGGGTCAGGTGCCACCATTTGTCACTGTGTCACATAGTTACATCCTTGTTTGAGTGATCTCTGTTAATTTTAATAATAACCTTCATTTTGTTCAGTGGCCAGCAGACACAAACTTTCCTGGGTTTGTTTGTGTTTTATTTTCTATTTGAGTTTAATTCATTATTTTGTTAAAGACTCAGATCAGAAGGGTAAATTTATTGTTATTTATT
>JBAMIG010000021.1:5983003-5995239 GCA_037177335.1 Kiunga ballochi | reverse complement strand
ATTTATTGTTATTTATTCCTCATATTTGTATTGTGTTACTCACCTTGTGTTCCAGGACCAAAGGGGGGTAATTATGCTCATTTCTAGTTTTTATAGGGTTCAATCCAATGACTTTAGTCAGATTAAACCAAGTATGGAGGGTTAAGTTGTTTACAGTCATTTTGTTGAAAATATGTGGTGCATGTTGTCTTTGGGTGTGGAAACTATTTAAAGAGTTATCTGAGGTTACTGGGAGAAGAATAACTTCATATAAGCTTTGGAGCTGTGGCTTAATATGCTTGCCTGGAAAAAGTAGATGCTGAGGGTGGACATCTTCAGATCTGGGTGGGAGAATATTTAAGGCTGTTCTTTTATATGTGCACTGGAGCAGATGGATGTTGCAGTGTGCATGTTATGTTGATTTAGGATAAAATTATTAGTCTATGTTTAGTTGGTAAATAGTAATTATTAGTTTACATTTTTTTTTTTTTTTTATTTTATTTTATGCACTATTGTATATAAAAACTTTGTCATGTTGGAGGACCTCTGCCTTCTGCTCTGTTTTTGCCACTCTTGCCTCACGACCTACAACATTTGTTTTGAAAAAATAATGTTTTTTTAGGTTTACTACATCATTACATTTTGATAGTGCCATAGAAAATCAATTTAATCGAATATTTATGAACAGATAAATGATTTTACAGATATTTGCTCTTTTTTTTCCAGTTAAGACATTTAAAAAAACAAAGTGTTCTCGCCCGATTTGCTGTGTTATTGTAGATGTTTTCTCTAAGGTCACTATAGATGTCATCCTTCTATGTTAACACACAAATGCTTTAGACAGCCAACTGTGGTAATTGAAGTGCTCGAACAGGCTCAAAAGCTGTAAATATAGTATAATTATTTACTTACCTCTCAGTTTATTAGTTTATTATACATTGTGTTTGCATTTTGGCTGTGTTTTTACTCATTAAATACATGTTTTTGCACTATTTTGTGTTGTTCATCTATACTGATATGTGAAAATATCATTGTAAATTGATGTTTTTTCCATTTTATATGATTATGGAATGAAGATGTATAAAGACTAAGAAAGCTGAAAAGAAAAGTTAAGAGCTGAGTTGCAAACACATTGATTTTGTGTATCAAAGCAGAAGCAAGGATCTGTTCTTGAAGAGTTACATCCACTTTATTCCAAGGTAAAGCACATAGTGGGCTTATTTAACTAGGAATTTAATTAATGTGCTCTTCCTGTATTCGCTATTCTGCAAGCGATATCCAAGATCACGCATCAGTCAGATGCGGTATCAGACATGATATTAAATTTGAACAGTTACACCTTACAAACAGAGAGCACTCAAAGACATTAGCTGATGTGCCGATATGATAAGGTTTTGAAATCGTTGCCACTAAATTAACCTGATTCTAATGGGATCTGAAGTAGATAACATAGAAAATTGCTGTTTTCTTTTCAAGACAATATACAAAATGGAAGCGTACAAATTGATTTCTATCCCCTCCCTATATGCCCTCCCCTCATCTGCACATTTTCATAATTGGAGATCAGGTGATATGGCATTAATATTCCCCTATCTTATCTTGTCACATCCTGGAATAGTTGGAGAGGACATGATTAGCTGAACAATAGCAGAAGAAATGCACTTTATGAAGGCCATCCAGGTTTTTATGACAAAGAGTTGAGAGGTGGAGAATGGGCCAGGAAGCAGACAGGATGGCAGTCAAATGCCCTCATTCCTGGATCTTTGATTTGTCTCGGCGGGCATTTAGAAGAACCCAGGAACTGGCAAAATGTGCGTGCCCGCCAGTGTGGGCCATTCAGTCATGATTAGCATTTTATCATTGTTTATTGGCAATTTTAGGAAGCAGCGAGACAGCTCCGAGCCAATGGTGCAAGAAGGGCTCCAAAGCATCGTGTTTTGGACTGGTTAAATGCACCATTAAGCCTTTTAAAATGAGCTCCACCCGTCAGAGACTAAAAACAAACGTTTCTTTCTGGCTATCAATGGGCACCACTTAGAGGAAACAATGCCCTGTTGAGGCCCACCAGTTTCCTCATCAATGAACATCAAAGATGAATGAGCCCTGGCTGACAGCTTTGTTCTGACTCTGATACCCACAAAGCCCAGCTCAGTATCATCATGGTCTTTCCTCTGTGCTCCCCAAACAGGTGCGACCCCTCTTCTCCATTTGACCACGCTACGGATGGGAAGAGGTGGTGGTGGGGAGCTTTGGTTTACGTTCGCCTTAATCCGCTCTACTAAAAAAGGAAGAGGAAAAAAATACTTTGAAAAACAAACGTTTGTTGGCCAAAGTCAAAGCCCTGGAGTCTAGGGCTCATCCATCTGTCTGCCCAGGCTTTCTCCCCTTTATTCCTGCCAGTTTTTTGTCAAAGCTTCAAGTCTTTCCTCCTTATTTGGACCAAACATTAGACAAGACCCAAGAGGATCTGATTTTCAGCCATTTCCCACTAGCGGTAAACACCGTCACAACAGCCAACTGTTTGGATTATGATAACGGTGTCTAAGCACAAAGACTAAGTGAAAAGGTAGAGGTGGGGGAAAAAAAAGTTAGAGTCGTGCATTTTTAAATAGAAAGCATCAAAAGATGCACATGGATCAAACCTGATTAGGATTCAAGATTCACTTGAGATGGGGAAGACATTTTGAGGCAACTAATTTCAGAGCTCACCCCTTTTCTACAGTCAGAATTACCTTTTTCTGCCAGTGACAAGCTCCCACCACTTCATGGGGAGATTAGAGCCCCTCCACTCAGGGACATGGAAAGGCCTTCAGCCTGGCAGAGAGAGAGGGGGAAAGCCAGTGATGAGCATTTGAATCTAGAGTCACAAAGATAAGATGCAATGGCAGATCAATATGTTCTCTATGGTGGCAGCTCCCTGAGAACTTGTCTTTCTTTCTGTGTACTAAGAAGATTTTTGCCCTGCGTGCCCCGTGACTTCATTCCTCCACAGTCTGTAGTGACTGTCTCGCAGTGACATCTCACACCGGGGCATGTTTAACCCCAGACACCACACAAAACAGACGGTGAATATCTAAATAGGATCGCCTGTGAAATTTGCCGTGATAAGTCTCTCCTGGAATTCCACTGATTTAAATATTTGATATCACATCAGTTCTTGGCTACCTCAGGGGGCGAGGCAGTAATGATAAGGCATATTCAGCAGAGTGATTAGATAAAGCAAAGCTAAATTCCTTTTTGATTGTGAGAGATGCAAAGCAATGGTATTTGCACTCTGCCATGTCTCAGTGACTGAAGTTAAGTGTATAGGGAGCATTCAGGATGTCATTTTTACTTAATTTGCTCTCCTTTTTAAAATTGCAGCATTCCATCATGCTAACATCATCAGATGAACTGTCAGTGATGAGGCATATTTAAAAAAAAGGATAAAAATGAAAATTCCTCTGTGCCATTGACAATCTTTCAAATAAAACCCGAGACACCTTGAACTCTTTTAATATTCAACCAGATAAACAGCACCCACAGCATGGCATTATTAATCTTTTTTGGATGCACGAAAAATCTCCTCTGTGCGCTCTCATAAACATCATTAGCGTGCAAAAGTGGGTTACGACTTTTGTCTTTCATTTCAGTTTCCAGCAGCCTGCATCCCTCTGTGTGGAACCTTGTCCTTCACATTTCAGCATCATGCTGCCAGTGGTGCCTTTGACATGACAGTGTCCTAAACAGAAACAGATCATTAAAAGAGAAAGTACAAGGGATTGTGATGTTTGTTTGGTTTCATCCTGGGCACCAGTTCAGATACAGTAATGGACCAGGGCCAAACGTCACCCTGACAGTTCACAGAAAAATCCCTCCAATTTAGGCAAAAATGAAAAGAATTAATCAAATCTGCATTTGGGAGCACAAAATATGTCCTGTAAAAGACAAATGCAGTGCTTTGGATAGAGGGTACGTGCTTGTGCGGATGTGTGTGTTTGAATGCTGGTGTGTGTTGTGTGACAGCAGACCTCGCTGAGGACTAGCAATCACTCCATTCAGCATCTGCTGCCACACAGCTCATATTGTCATTCCCCAGTTTAAAGGAACCTTGAGCGGCTTCAAAGATCTTTTCAAAGCCTTAATCCTAATAGGTCGCGGTTTGTTCTGTCACATCAAAAGGGGGAGAGAGGAGGTAGAGGGAATAATGCATCAGGGCTGGCAGAGATTCTTAAGGGTGGAAGATTGGCAGAGGATTTGCAGTGTGGGGAGGACTGAAATCTGAAATATCGGACACAGAATGCCTGCTGTAATAGATATGAAATAGGTCTTCTCAACAGCATGAAAGGCTGACATTTCCAGAAAGTTTGTCATGAGAAGGCCCTTTTATTCCCCTTCATCTATCTACGTTTGTACTGCCACCATGTCCATAGTGGAAATTCGCAAGTGTCACTCTTACAGGTTAGAGAATAAGATTGGACATTTAAGATTTTTTTTCCCACCTCTTTCCTTTTTTATTGAATGTTTAGAATTTCCAGTGAGAGACCAATTGAGCCAGAGCTGTTTAGAAAACTGGCTTCTGCATGGCACTTAAGTTAAAAATTCACCTTAGCCACTTGTTTCCTGCTCCTGTGTTAAAGCCAGCAGCACGAAGCATGGCCTTAAAAAAGATTATTTACCACATACCGTGTATGTGTTATAAATATCTTTGGAGGAATTTATAGGAAAAGAAAAGCTTGCTTGATAAGATTTTTTTAGCCCTCAATCTGAAATACCTCCGTGACATGGACGATAAAGTTCATATCAAGTCTGCCAAAGCATGTAGTGGGTGTGAGATGTTCAAGACCGTAAGTGTCACTTATGTGTTTACTCCTCACCTCTCTGACACTTTATCAGCTCAGAAAGTGTCTCTCTTGCATTTCACCTGATCGACTCAGCAGACAAAGAGATGTTTCCCGTGTTTCAACAGTGCACAAGTGTCCGGCTAATTAGGTGCTCATGGGAAACCGGGTATTGATTTTCTGTCAGCGTGTCTGTTCCCTCATAAGAAACTGGGCTGTTTGTCTTTTTCCAGTGATGCACCGTGTGCCATTGATAATGGCGATAAAACAGGTCAGTGGTGCAAGCATAAGCAAACCTGGACACAGTATACCCGTGGGAACCTGATATATATATAATGATGCAGTTTATTTGTATGAAGTTTTAGGAAATAGGTTGTGCTGTTTTGGAAGTTTGTTGTGGATGGAAATGGACTATGTTGTTTGACAAAAAACATTTCTTTTAGCTCTATAAAGGCATGAAATCCCTCTTGTGCTTGTTATTTCACACTCCTGTGGCTCCAGCTCAGGCCAGCGATAGCAAAGTAAACGAACGAACGTGTGAATTCACACACACACACACACACACACACACACATGTGCACAGTATAATAAAGAGAAAGGATTTTGGTAGAGAACTTACTAATGACCTGACATTTTCAGGGTCCTTTTTCACAGATATATAAATAAGTAAAATGAAAAATTCCTAATATTGTTTTGATTTTTTAAAATATAATTCCAGCATCGCACCTCTTCAGTTTATAAAGAATTATCATAATTTATTTCTGAAATTATTTTTTAAAAGATAAATAACAATGTTGTCTCTCCTTCATAAACTCTCTTCTTTTATCCATTTATTTCATTTATTTGTTTTGACAAAAACACAATGATCCATACATACTCACTGAATTTGTAATGCTCTTGGTTTTAAGCATGCAGATAACTGCTTTGTATAAATAATGGTTTCGGTATCACCGTGGACAGTGTGCCAGCCACCTGCTGATCCAGCCACACAGGTAGAGTCACCTCGGGGCTGTAGACATGGGCTTTCAGCCCGCCAGCAAACTAATCAACGAAAGGGATGAACTCCAAGCTTATCAGAAGGGGTCACAGATGTAGGTGGAGGAGGCGGCAGTGGGAGAGCAAGGATGTTTTGCACACAGCCCCAGTGGGGTGACACGGGCAGAAGAATGGGAAAAATTCACAAATCTCAGTGTAGGAGGTTGGAAGAGCACAACCCTCAAGGAGGTGAAGGAAGCATTGCAGTCTGCTGCCCACACATTACCTGAACAGGTCAGAGTCTGAGGCGAGCACCTTCAGCCCAGCTATGATATGATGAATGCCGGGTTCATGCTGCGCAATGGATATCTGGAAGCTGCAACAGTATCCAACGGTAATTTGTGGTGGGCTGTGCTATAATCGAGAATAACACAAGCAAATTTAATAATAATTTTAAAAAAAATCCAGTCTCAATTGTCAGATTTGGATAATGGATATGTATTTTCATTGTGTCTGAAGCACTTTCCTGTTAAAAAAAACAAAACAATGATCAGTTCCACTAGATAATTGTCAGTCTTTGAAATGCAAGGTACCCAGAACAACTTTAAATTCAAGTATTATGCATTTTGCCTGAGCAAAGAGTTGTGCCCCCGAATGGAAGCATTATTTCAGCATCTTAACCGGTCACCGCTGGAAACCATTCTGTATCAGCATTTAAAGGTACAAGGCTGCAATTCGGGAGGTAATTTCACATCTTTACAGAATCCAATTAAAAGAAGGGACATTTCAATTAAACCTCCCCCTGACTTGTCGCTACAGTGTCATACCATAAGTGAAATTGGAATCAGATTACGGAAAGAATCTGAAGAAGTATTTTTCAACGCAATGAGGATCTCGCATTTCTGATAGAGACCCCTGTCATGCATACTGCAGGAAAAAAAGATTTTAAAAAAAATCTTTGCTAGCATTAGTCATTTAATTCTCCCTCCTTATTAATTTCACAGCAGATTACCTGAGAAGATACAAAATGCTGTCAGCGAAGAGTTTTAATTAAGTATGGGGTATGCTGCTATGAGTGCCTTATGTGAAACTGCTGCCTTATAATGCTCTTGTTTTAATTACTTCAGAGTGCCCCCTCATTAACCTCTATGGAGATGTGCTCCAAACTACAGTGTGCATTACAAATGCTCGACTCAGAAATAGCTTTTATCGGTTTACAGTTTTTATCAGTATTTGTAAATTTACAAAGAAAATTATCATTTTGTTGCTTTGTGAAATTATTTTCCCTCCTATGGTTTATAAATGAGAGAAAGGCAGAATAGTTAGGCATATTGTGCTTTGAACTTGTCAATTGTGAGATAACCTTGGTTGTTAGGTGCACTGTGACGACCCCTGGTGGGAGACGTAACTTTAAATTAAACGCCATTGTTTGCACCTTATTTTTTGGGGGAAATGATTTTCACAACAGTATCAAGAACCTGGAAGACAATTTGCATATCAGCTGTGGGTTGTAAATACATTTAATTTTAAAAATGTATTTAATATGCATTTAAAATAATTATTCACATTTTTTATTTTGCAAATCCATTGATTGTATAGTAAAATAAATTGCATAAATGTGGATCTAAATCCCTAATAGTGTCAATTTTAGGCTATTCCTCTCTGGTTAAGTCAGGCACAGGTTGCCTTTGTCTTATCGTTTCATTGCTCTACATCTCATGCAGCTGTGGGTGGTCTAATCAGGAGCCCCGTGGACATTTCCCTTTTGATCCTTTTCATCACCAAGTTTCTGAGTGGTCTCATATAGATTAGAAAAAAAAAATAGCTCCAAAAGTGGGTCCCTATTCAAAATATGCGGATGGATAACCGCACGGCTGTCCACCCTCACACCTTAATGTGGTTTAACTGGATACATTAGCTTTTAATGGCACTTAATTGTACAAAAAGGAAATCCATAACCACGTAAGGAGAAAAGTCAAGTATTTCCAAGCTCTTTATAAGAACAATTTAGAGCAGACAAGTGCTTTTCAAACCTTGGATTGGAATAAGTCCGACCGTCTTGCCGTGAGGAGGGCGGTCTGCATTTGTGAGCCTACAGTGCCACCATTTGGTCCTGATGAGCTTTTCATGCCACTGTAAAATCCCTGATGTTTGGCAGCAATATTTAAAATGACAAAAATGGGTTTTTGATTTGTTTTTAGAATATATATATATATATTAATGAGCAGTAGAAAAAACTAAGTATTTCAGTAAAAAGAGCCACAAATGTCTGTAACTGCTTCAAGTCTGCAATGAACTTGTTCTTGGAAGAAGTGTAGCTCCACTCCAGACTCTAAAGTGTCACCTCCTTGGCCTATAATATATCACTTTAAATATGAGCTGGACTGAACTAATTCCAGGTGCAGAATTATTAAAGGAAGCAAAACATCCAGCGGTACTGTTAATGCTGATGGATTATAGGTCTGTGCCATCTAAAATAATGAGCAATAACTTTCTCTTCAAGAACAGGGTAGGTTTGCCAAAAAGGAATGGTGATTACAATCAATTAAGAATGATGACAAAACACTAACAATAACCCAGTGTGTGTGTGTGTGTGTGTGTTTTATTCACACTTCCTTCCAAACAACCCTGTTTTGTGTAATCAACATCTGTTGTGACAGGCAACCTCCTCCTTTCTCAGAATGGCCCACTTCAGATAATGAGTGTCATACCAAACTGCAGGGCAAAGGCTGATTTTACATCTATTTCTTTTACTCCTCCTCTTTGGCCTCCATTCTTACTCCTCTCTGTTTCCTCTGCTATCATTCAAGACATTCATTGTGGAGAACCTGAAAAAAACACTCCCACAATAATGTCCTTGCTCATTATGTGTAGGTGGTAGATAAATTAGAATACCATCCTATTGGGAATAAAGGTTCCTAAACAGCTGTTTCCAAAACGATGATATTTCCATGAATGTTTTTTATTTTACCTTTAGAAATTTTTTGTAAGAAAATCCAAATAAATTATAGTCTTTCATGGCCTTGCTCCTTGTATACAGCTTCACTTCCTGTTGCTGCATGAATGGATTCTGTACATTTTCTGCATAAATGCATCTATTTTTTGCAAATATAACACAAACACATACACAAATATATATAAAATGCTGGGAAGTGGACACAGCCAGGAGATTTTGCTTAGTTTATATTGCCACCACAATGGTTTGGGTGCCATCTTGTGGTAAATTTTGTTTACTCAACGACTTAGTGTATTCTAATTTGTCCTTTTCTTGCATTTCACACTGCATAACATTTTCTGTCCAATGAAAAGTCCTTAAAAAAAAAGATGGAATGTGATATCTGATAGGAACTTTTTTGATGTCTTGTTCTTTATATTAATTGATATCAAGTCTGAACAAATTCTATTTAACATTTCAACTACAGTGTGTGTTTTCAAGACCTGTTCCAGTCAGGCATCAAATGACCATGTTAGTTGAGGATTTTTCTAGCTGTTTCATTCTTAAACTACATTAGAGGGATATGTGCACACAGCGAGGGGCTACAAGTGTAAACAGTGACCCAAATGGATCCATTTAAAGTCACCCAAAATCATAGGAAAATGTCAAACTACCACTAAAATATTCATATTACAGATTCTAATTAAGCTACACACAATGGAAGAAATGGAGAGGATGATTTTTTTTATTTTAATTTGAAGATGAGGATGATACTGTAAGGATTATAGGTTCCTTACAGATTTGATTGGGTTAAGATTGTCTTTCAGGTGCCATGTACTGTAGTACTACAGAATAGTAGTTATATTTATTAATTCTGTTAGCCAGTCAGTTGATATAATACTTGTTATTTCATCTGAAAATGCACCGGACTTAAAAACAAAACACCCCCATCATTTGGGTTTTAATGATGTTCCTCATAAGGCAAATCTGAGGTAATTTCATTTAAGAGAACCTAAAATGTGACCTATTTAACTATTCTCTCATGGACTACTATATCTTGCATATTTTAAAGTGACTCTGTCCATGTTTGATTAAAAATCCTTAAATCTGCAGCTGTTTAAAATATGCAGTTGAGTTAATTAACCTGTATGATGCTCTGGAATCACAAAAAAGGGGAATAATTTTCAGCATAGAGAATCAGTACTCATTGTTGATCAGGAATTATTAAACATTTGTCATTGTCGAGTTCTTGGTTTTGGGCAAGAATGATATTATATGCTGTTCTGTTGCAGCAGAATCAGTGATTATCAGTAGCTTGTTTAGTTCTCACAGGTGCTGAATGGCAAACAGCACCTTTTCACACAGGCTCACAGATGATATCCGACATCTTGCTACAAAAAGTAGAAAGCCTAAGTATAAAGTAAAGTCTGCTCTGTCGCTTCATGAGGACTGCACCAGGTTTGTATTGCTGGAGCAATACGTTAAGGTGAACATCCAGGACATGTAGTCCTGTGGCAACACCGCCTCTCTAAGGAGGAAACCAGTGTTTGTTCCTGGTTGTTTTAAGATTCACAAATATCATCAGAGTGAGGTAAAAGCTATCTGAGTATTTCTGAGGATGACAGGACACTTTACTTTGAAATGATTGTAGATTAACTCATTATCACCCTTTTGGTTGAAGCCAGCGATGTGCATCATTCAGTGGGATTAACTGGTCATCATTATCTATCTGTAGACTCTTCCTGCCATTGTTTGTCCTCCTTCCTGGTACTTAGACAGAACAGTCACATTTCACTGACCTAAACTCACTGATTTATTGATTTATTTTGCTTTTAGTGTTCCCTCAGTTCATACTGAGGTTTGCAAAAATGTGTTTGGTGGCAGAAAGGCTATGCTTCTCTTTTTTAGCTTGGAAAATAATACAGGATCTAAAGCTGTAAAACTTGGTCCCGTTAGAGAACTTTAGAGTTAATCTGAGGGAACGAGAGACAGCATCTTTAAAAAGTTTTTAGTATTTTTTGTTTGCTTGCTTATTTTGTTTTTGTAATAAGAAACCTATTTTTATTCTCTTTAAATCTATTCTGTGGTATTTGAACATCAATTTGAGATTCTTTCTGTCTTTCCAAAACAAGCATCTCTTGTAAATGAAACGTTAAATGTTATCAAGTTTTTATTGTATATGTTGCATAAAATTAATTGGAAATGACTTGTAAAAGTTAAATAGGATGCGAAATTTTAAAAGTTACTTTTTTTTTTTTTTACTATTCTTCTGCATTGTTACTGTTTTCGCCCCTAACCCAATGACTAACGTGCATGCTCTGCGGATAAACTTAAATCGATTGGGAATGTGCATATGTAGAGGTAACAGTTTGATCATGTATTATCAATACAGCCTGAAACTAACTCATTGTGTCTTTAACAGATCCTCTGGTTTGCATTTCTTTTATAAAGACTTTACCTGAATTTGGGTAATTAAATTTGGTAACACTTAGATAACAAACTGTTAACAGATAGAAAACTGGTTTATATTCTTGCATGTGAATATTTGCATATTGTGTTACTGTCTATCCATCTTTTCTACTGCTTTTTTCAGGGTCATGGAAAAGCTGGAGTCACTCTTTGTAAACCTTGGACAAGATACTAGTTTAGTGTATTGTCTTAGTGTACTATTTTATTGTTATGTAAAAAAAGGCAGATCTTCTTTCAAACCTAAGATTATTTTCAAAACATAAACAAATGCGGTAAATACTTGAATAACAACAAACTGAGACAGAATGCAGATCAGTGGAAACCTTTGCAGAAATAAGCTTGTGCAGTAAGAGCTTAAAATCCTATTTTTGTATCATGTGTTCAGTTTCTTACATTGTTAAAGAAATTTGTCTTCCTCTTTCTGATAATGGTAACTCAGTTCATGTGTTCAGCATTCAAGCAGCTTTCTTTAGGTTGAGCCACGGTATTTCAGCCAGGCTGAAGTGTGACTTTGATTGACCACTGTTTTAATTTTTTTTTTGTTGTTGTTTGCTGTTGTTTTTTGTTTGTTTTGCAATCGCTGCTATGCTTGGATTTTGTTTCAGTAGCACGCCCCAATTTCAGATCACATTTTCCCCAAATTTGTTACTTTACAGGATATTTCACACAATTATTAATTGCAATGTTTCTATGTGTTGTGGCTACAAAGCAACCCCAAATTATTAATCTACCACCCCCGTGCTTGACACTGGTATAATTTTTTATTGCTTCACCTCTGGTTTTGACAGATATGGTGCCTTTTTCAAACTGAATTGTCACAAATTTCTCAATTTAACATGCAACCAATTAAAATATTTTCTACTTTTTACCTGCATACCTTAAAAGCCCCAAATACTTGAATTAAACTTTATGACCTTTAGCAACTTAATGGACACCAACAATTAATTTGTTAAGGTCAATGATGGTGTCTTTCCAATGTATTTACACACATCTTAATGCTTCAGACTAACACACAGCCAAAACTTCTGCTTTCACCTAATTAATGATTATCAATAAAT
>JBAMIG010000021.1:5951308-5971918 GCA_037177335.1 Kiunga ballochi | reverse complement strand
TGTGTGTGTGTGTGTGTGTGTGTGTGTGTGTGTGTGTGTGTGTGTGTGTGTGTGTGTGTGTGTGTGTGTGTGCTTTTCTAGATTTATTGGCTCATCACCTTGTGCTGAACACACTTTTACTGCAAAAACAAGTTTGTAGATTCTACTTTTTATTTGTCTTTCTACCAGATTGTAGACACTTTATTTATTTATTTATTTGTAAGTTAGAGATTAACAGGAGTTTTTTATGACTAGTTAGTGTCTTACAAGTGGACAGAGAGGTTGAGGTTTAGGGACACTGCTCTTCAGATGTAAAAGACTGTTGTCAGTCTAGCATGTTACAAAGCTGCAGCTTGCAAACTTAAAATACACTTGCATGGTTTTAAATGCTGATGGAGGAAAAACAGGACAGTTAGTTATAATAAACTCACCCCAGGTGAGAACATGTATATTATACCTCTTTAATTAACTAGTTTCATTTCACCTTTTATTTATTTTGCATCAGCTCAAAACAGAGTCATCTAAAAGTTTAACCTTTAAACCTCTTAATCTTTAAAATAGCAACGACAGACCAAGCATCTTTACTTTTCTCTAACAGAAGCAATCTAATTAATCCTCAACCCAGTTCAGTTCAGGAGGTTCAGCAACAACAAATCCTTCATTTGACACGTCAAATTTCTGAAAACTGCTCATTTATATGAGAATAATTGCCAGTTTGGGTAGCTCCAGACTTGGACTGCTTGGAGTAAAATTTAAAGTATTTGTGGGAGCTTTGTGCCATCGAGAGCTCTGCTGGGCATCGTACCGGCTGCTGCTTATTGCATCATGTGACAAAGTCGCCTTCGTCAACAGGAATGTTATGATTAACCTTGTTGCAGTACAGTTGATTATCAACCTTGTATGAGTCTCAAAGCAGTTTTGTTGCTGATTGGTTTTTTTTTATCTCACTGATTTATTCTTGAGACGCTCTTATGTGGAGTTTCAGGGCTTATATCTAATGCGTTATAATATTTAGTTATTTTATGGGTTTGCAGTTTATTACTTACTTAAATTGTGATTTCATTAGATTTAATTTAACGTTTGATCATTTTCTGCTTGTTCAACAAGTATTTTTTGAGAAATTGCTTATTTAAAAACCATTTTTAACAGATTATATTTTCACCTTTAATGAGTCTTCTTCGTTGGTTACCTTTTTATTTAGTGAAGCTTGGTGCTGCCATCATCCAAACTGGCGGTACCAGAACATCAGCAGGCAAAAAAATAATGTATCCCTGTTTGTAGGTTGCAGCATGTTCCACTTTAAATGCAGTAATTATTAGATGGCTTCCCAAAGCCACAAAATTTAGCTTAAACATTTAGTTTGAATTAGATCGAGACCAACTTAACAAAGCAATCTTATTTATAAAGTTTGTTATTCACCTAAAAGTTTAGTCAACAAAAGGGTTAGCATCATGGCGATGGTTGTAAATAGCCCAAAAAATAAATCTTATAAATAAATCTTATATTAAGTGTTTCCAGGATAGTTTCTGAGGCCAGTAAAGCTCATTTATTTATCTTTTGGACTCATTAGCTACAAAACACCTTTTTGCTGTGTTACATAATCTTGGACCAGAGTGGAAATTGTTTTTCTACTATCAAAAGAAGTGTTTGTTTTTAGTCTTTTTGTCCTCTATATTAAGGTAACCATTGAAAAAGAGACGTGCTATCAATGGTGCATCTGTCAACTTCCTTAAGAGCTACTCCACCATATCTACCGGGCTCTTAAAGAGACCTCTGTGTTTTCTGAAGAGACAGCCAAAGAAATGCAACAGTGTTTTCTCTCTCGTCTCCTTCCTGGCAAGAATGTGGTGCACCTGCAGTGTTGGATAGCTTCGTGCTAATGCAAATGATTCTGTCTGATCAAAGGCTGGTTGAGGCGGCTTTTTTCTGTGACATGCTTTATTAATGATTCCGCTTCAAGTGGGATTAAAGGTATATATTGGATGATGCCTACAGAGTTAAATATGGTTTCCCCAACCTTTGAACGTTTATTGTAAGTTCTTTTTATGAGTTGTGTGCTGATTAGGTTTGAGAGGGGGGGCATGGACAGAGAAACCTGGTGAGGGTGTAAATGTACTGAAAGGCTTCAACTGACTGGATGACCTTAACCTAGTTGGCTAACATGCACAGCCGGCTTACTGCTGTGAGCACTCACTCAGTGCTTACTGGGCAAACTGGGTTAAAAATCAATTCACTAGAAATGTCACAGGACCATTAATTATTTAGCTAAAGATCGGATTTATTCTGCTATACTTGTAAAATGGATGGTGTTATTTTTTTAGTTGTTTCAGGTTTACCTAAAACAAAGTTGTGAGCTAAAGGTTTGACTTGGTTATATAAAGTAGTTTGTTAGTTCAATTCCCTAAATTTGTATTTTTCCACATGTGATTTAGATGCTCCTGATGAGGCAAAATATGAAGGAAAAAGTCTGTTTGTACAGCAAGACATAAGGAAATAGCTTTAATCCATTTTCTGAAAAAGACAGTTAACTGGTATATTTCTTATAATTTCAACACTAATTGTTTGCCTTTCAAAGTGAATGTGAGGCACATTAGTATTTTCCAGCTGGTCTTCTAATATGCTGGTAGGATACCTCCCCTTCCCTGGCAGGTAACAGGAAATGGATCACAATGGGAAACTGTGTCATCAAACCCAAACTTACCACGGCTGCTGTGATACATTAATGCATGTATGCAACTGAAGATTATAGTTCCTGGATTCATTTGGTCAGCATTATTCCAGGGATTATTCGATCAGCATCAAAGAGCTGACCTAATCAATATTTATGATGATGGTACCATTTTACTGTTTCCTGCAGTTGAGACATTAAATGAGCTTCTTTACTGAAAGTCCATTCCCTGTTGTGCAGGCTTTCATCTTAAACAGCTTGGGTTTCAGAGGTACAACCCAGGTGCTATAAGGTAGAAAACCTGCCATGTTTTTGGATTTACGTCTCCATTCAGAACAGGTGTTCTCACTAACAGGTTTGTTGACCTGGCAGATGACCTGTCCTCATTAAATTCAGCCAGTTTGGGGACTGGTTTGGAATAGCTGCCAGACAGGATTTGTACTTTCTAAAGCAGATATATACACCTCTGTTAGATTTTTCATACTTGACTTTACATAAAGTGGTAAATTCTCAACTTAAGGTAAATTTTATTCAGGATTTGACATCAAATAACGTCCTCAATTGACCAAACTTTTCAGAAGAAGCAACTTTCAGCCTTTTCAGTAACAGTGATCTAACTTTCCGCTAACTGTTTAAACAAACCCTTCTGTATTTTGGTCTAAAGGTTTACAGATGAAGAAGTGTCATTAATGGGACACAGTTACCTTGTTTGGTGAAAAGGACATAGTCATCCTCACCATCCCCAGGGCCTAGAAAACAGGTTCTGTCTATTTCTGTCCACAAGATGTTACCTGAGTAGTCAGTGAAGGCCATTGAGGGAAGAATCTCTTGGGTATGGACTCACAGGGCTGATAGCCATACCGTTAGCATCTCAGGAAAATAAATTCAAAGCCCCAAAATTAGAAGGGATAGATGGATATAATCTCATCCCGTATAACGGATCAGGACTCCCAAAACAAGCTAAATGACCTGAACCCATCTTTAGGACTGTTATGATTGGTTTTCTTTAGCTACAGGTACATCTTTTGCTAAATGTACTGTCTGATGTCTATGGTGGAGTTCTCTGCTTGTGGTGCTTGAAACTGATGATGTAGCACATAGTATAAGTTTTAAGTAGCGTCTGTGAAAAGAGATGTTGTTTTTTATGCAGGGGATGTTCTGCTAAAACCACTGCTGCCATTGTGGAATAATAAATTGTTCCAAATATTTGTATTCTAGTGATATGGTTCAAATGTTTACATTGTTTAGTAGAGGTACCAGGAAAAATAAACATTGCAAGGTCAGGTTTTTTTCATATTGGGCACTAAGTTTTAAAGCAAAGCTAATGTAATTAAGTTTTTTTTATCCAGGTCTGACTTCAAAATAATTAACTGTTTTCTAATGTAGTTGAACCACCCTCTGTTACAATATTACAATAAAATGTAACAAGTAAATAGTTTATTAGCCATAATTTTAGGTAAATTAATGATCATAATAGTGTCCATATACAGATGTTTACTAGCCAGAGTTTATTCTCTATTTTAGTATTAACTTGTATAATTGTCCACTGATATAAACATGGTATATTTGTTATGAGCAGTTTATGGTTATAAAGCCAAAATAGATTTATTTTCTATACATACTTGTGGTGGCACACAGTTAACTTAATGTAAGGCATCTTACTAATATTTAGCTGCTTTTTACCCCTCTTACTGTATCTGTGTGTCGTTTATTCAAGGCGTGAGCCGGTGAACTCAGGAACAGACTTACCTGTTATCTCACTAGATGGTATTTTAGATGATCTGTGATTTTTATAGATTTAAAAAAAAAAACTGGAAATAAGGGATTGTGTGTGTCTCTGCAGTACGAACACTTAATGGCCTGGAAGTGATACCATAGCTTTTGATCATATGATGTCTAAGGTTATGGAGAGACTGGAGCTAAACTGGCAGCTAAATAATACAAATATTCATATAAACTTCCAAAAACAAGTTAACATGTTTTGTTTGTACAAAAGCTTATCAGCTTGTTTTAACAGCTAGCCTCTTAGTCATCATTGTGAGTATGTGTGAACTCACAAGCACAGTAATTGACAGTACCTCCCTGTTTGTTCATAAAGTATTGATAAGTTATGTTATTGGTAAGTCAAGTCTGCTCTGTAGTATTTAGGATATTATTTTGTCTGTCAGATACCTTCTAAAGGGATATTACCTCACAGAACCTACAAAATTTTGCATCATCAAGGTTGAAAATTTGTACTTTTTCACTGCCTACTTTATTTTTCTATCATGTTCTATCATATTATTATCCCTGCTTTAATCCCAGCAGAAATATAAGCAGGATGAATATTGACCACATAGGTCATCATTCTTGCTCTCCCCAGGAGCTGGACAGGATCTGGGACTCTTCCAGTTTGCCATGTGTTAGGGAGAGAATAGAAACAGAAGGTGTTCCTTAATTACTGCTTTTTTTGCCAGACATTTTCTGACCTATTTCTGATTATTTAAAACTGGCCCATCCTAGCCGTGAGCTAGATCTTTTTTTTAACTTTAGAAATTGGTCATTTTTCATGACTGTAGCTGTTTAATTTGGGATGTTATGTGACAGATGTATGGAGTACAAACATCTGTCATGCTTGTATAAATAAACATTTTAGTTAATATCCGTCTTTGTGTACATATTCTGTGAAAAATATTTATGTAATATTGTACTGATATGCATTGATTGACACCACTTTCTTTTTCTACAGATATTATTGACAAGAGTGAACTGAAGGCATTTTTTGAGAGCAACTGCTCCCAGATTTATTTTATCTTCTATGAAAATCTTATTACACTGGAAAGCAACTTAAAACAAAAGGGTAAGTACAAACTTACATTTTCACCACTGCATAACCTTCAGCGATTGTTCCAAAATGAACTGTGTCCCTGCTGTGTCTAATATACTACCTCAAACAATCCATTTATCAAATCAATTTCTTCACTGTCCATTTTTAAAACTCTTCTTAAAACCCATTTTTATTCTTTGGCTTTTTAACCCAGTATGAGACTCTGTTTTAGTGTGCTGTAGCTTTGTTTTATTTATTGGTTTTATGTACTTCTTTTAAAATTTCTGACTTTAAAATTATTTATTGTTTAATTTATTTGACTGTTTTATCGATTATGTACAGCACTTTGTTACAATGACAGTTGTTTTAAAGGGCTTTATAAATAAAGTTGAGTTGAGCTGTAATGAGTTGAATTTATGTTTCAACTTATGTTTATGTTTATGTTTCAATTTATGTTGAATTTATGTTCTATTATTGTGACATTATTGATAAGACTGCTGCAAAATGGTTTCAGCTTTTAAAACATGAGTACTAAACGTATTTTATTTGTATTTCAGGGATCAAATCTCAAAGGGAGGAGCTGGACTCTATCCTCTTTATTTTTGAAGTAAGTCGTCTTGACATTTTCTATGCTGAAGCCTCTGATTTCCTTATAGCTGCCAGAGCCAAAATCCCGTTTCTGATCATAGTTAAGTTACTATGTCGTAATCCGGGTCACTTCCTTAATTTATATCCTAAAGTGTGGACAAAGAAATTGACAAATGAGGAAAATGAAATGAAATATATTTTATTGATTCCAGTGGGAAATTGAATTGTAGTAGTTTTTATAAATACAAAAAATAGTTCATTTCCGTCCTACATTTAGTCAAGCTGTTGATGTCCTCTCCATGAGGACCACAGAGGACACTGCCGTCTGCTGTCTCGAAGCAGCATCTCAGAGCATCCTCAGCATCTTAGACCAGGTTTTAACCGTCTCTCCAATGACAGGCTGTCGCTGAATGATGGGTCCTCTCTGGTGGAGCAGCTGACTAAAGCTAGCAGTTCAATGTCTCCCGTGCAGATCCTCTCTCTAACCGAGACACGTCCAGGATGACACCAACGCTGGTTAACCAGCACAGCAACTCCACCTCCTGCCGAGTTGTTTATTGTGATCTGCACGGACCTGAAGCCGTGTACAGACACATTACAGTCTGGGATGTGTTCATGCAGCCATGTCTCAGTAAAGCACATAAAACTGCACTCTGTATTGTTTCTGAGACCTGGTTAGCACCTGGAGCTCATCACTTTTGTTAGCTAGCAATTGCACATTACCCATCACAACAGTTGGAAAAAACAATTTAAATAGTAATCTCTTTTCTCTCTGCTCACTCCTGCCCTTCGTTTTTATCTTTTTCCTTTCATCTCCGTTAGGATATAAAGTGCTATTTCACAGATAATGTTGAATTTGGAGAGTATTATCAGTAAATCCCGGTGGTAAACAAGTCGTGTTGCCATGGAGACTAATAACATGTCTTGTAATAGCAGAAAAAACGATATGCAGAGAGACTCTCGTTCAGCACAACATCCGTCAGAAATGTTTTCTTGAACGACCCAAACTGACAGATGTCTTAAAAAAAGACATATATCACGAAAATCACAAAACATGACGACAGCTAACACGGAGCTACTACTGTTTGCTGCGACCCAGTCCCAACTCAGTTATGTTTGGGGGTTTTACTGGATTTTGGGAAACTTCTGGTTTTGCAGAACTCTGATGTTTTACATGCAAATACAATGTCCTCAGTCTGTAAAAGATGTTTGGTCTGCAGGTTAAAATCTTCTCATGGTTTTCCCACCTGACTGCTAAGGCAGCTCAAGTTTCCAATACAAACAATCAGCTCTCCAGTTACATGTGCTCTGGGTAGGTTTGTTAAGGTGGCAGCAGATCACAGTAGGACATTTTCTGGTTGTCCTTTTATTGTGCACTAGGTTTTGTCCTACTATATTTTTAAGGGATTGTAGGGTTGTTTTCCTTCTATTTCTACTTAGATGTGAATGAGTTTTTATCAAATTGAAACATTTAATCATAATAGGTTTTTACAAAACCAGACCAAAGATTTCCATCTATAATTGTGCTTTTCACATCAGAGCAACAACCCTTCCTATCTCCACACATTCGGTCATCTGACCTGTATAAATATCCTGGATTTCTTCCCCCTCCATATTTTTGGAGTCATCTTTTTTAGAAAGAACTAATATTGAAAGCAGCTTAACCCTTATTTGTCCCCTTTTAGCCCCTGCCTGTGACAACATGTGCTTTTACCCATGCACTGAGTAGATAAGCTTTGAGTGGTGTGAACAGGACAGATACAGAGTTGCTTTGATCCTTGAGCTCTGCTACACTGTGTGAACTTTCTTTTTGTGCCATATTAAATTAGTCATGTTGAATCATATGTATTGGAGAATTTTATATCAATGGTTGCATTTGTATTCTCAAATATCCACCACTAATATGTATCGGGTTATACCAGTGGGTTACATAACGCATAAAAATGGTAGATGCTGTAAAGTAGGACCTAAATTGCAATTTTTAGAGAAGCTCATTTTAAAATTTAAGATATTTCTACGCAAACAAGTGCAGTTATGTATGGCTTATGTTGAATTTAATTTTTATCAGCTGTAGTCACAGGAATCGAGCCTTTGGGTGTTTTTGTCCAGCTTTTGACAGGCTAGTGTATAGAATGGCACAGAAAGGGAAGATTTCTCAGACAAAGGCTGTTTGGCAGCACAGTGCTTTCCGACACACTTTAATGCTTTGTGACAGGTTAAGCAGAATAATACTGCTCAGCATTACCTCCTCAACTATTCTATGTCAAAAAATTCCCTGGAAAGCTTTAGTTATGTCCATATCTGATCAAGCAGATGAGAAACCCAGGCATGTGTTTTTCCATCAGTTCAGTCGCCTCTTTGCATTCAATTCTGTCTGCCATACATACAGTACCAGTATGAACCGGCTATATGGGATTAGTTTTCTGTCATGATGAGGTATGTGACCCTGTTTTTCTGTGGATTGCCGGCGAGAAGGGGCAGGATTTGGGGGGAAGGGGGGTTATGATCTCCCATGCTGGTCCCCGATATCTTCAGGGGGTAATCTTTTGTCCCTTGCCGTAAGCACTATTGGACCACTCCACCCCCACCCTGCTGTCAGCCATCATCATTCCCCTCCAGGATTTCTTTGTCTGCTGCCACAGCGGCATCTAGCATGGCAGCTGTTGACGCTGCACCACAACTGACAGATAAGAGGCCTGATCATTGTAAGAATTCAACAAGACTGTTGATGATGCAGCATAGAGAAGCATATTGTCAACTCTTCCTGCACTTCATTTTTCGGTATATTTATAAATCAGTTTGTATTTTCCCGTTACCTCCGATCTATTGCTATTTAATAAAGGTGGACATGTTGATGTTATTGTTTGTTTCTTTGATTACAGCCTTGGTTGTTCTAACTTGAGATGGCATTTTGATGCATTAGAATATTTTACTAATATTTATGTAATTATTTAATTAATTATATTATTATTATTGTTATTAACTGATATCATATTTCTAACACAGGAGGCATATCTTGTATGTGTGTTTGTGGCCTCGACAAATATATGAAATAATTTTGTTACAATTATTTAAAAAACAAAATACTCCTTTATAGCAAAGCAAATGTTTCAATTGTTTAGGGGTTTTTAGGTTTTTAGGGTTTTTTTAGGCAATTAATCTCTGTTTTTTTACACAGTATATTGTGTATTTGAGGATATTTGTTTTGGTCATTTCTATGTGTTTAACATTTTGTAACACTTCTGTTTGAAAGGTTCATTTGTTGCTGTATAAAATATACATTTAGATGAGTAATAGTTCAAATCTTCCTGACGAAGTGTCAGAAGAATCATTTAAGGATGGATTAATTCCTGTGTCCCTCTGAGGATCTTTCTACATTGTGCTGGACTTCAGACAGTGCTGAAAGCTGCTGTACAGCTTCAGCCCAAAGAGGTTTAAGTATGTAAGGAGAAGTACTGGGAAGTTGTTGTACACCAACACAGATGCTACAGCAAATTTGACCATTTTTTTTTGTATTTTTTTTTTAAATATCCTTTTAGCTGTCACAAGACCAGATTGAGTTTTTTTTAGCCTCAAGGATTTTCATCTTGTTTATACTCCTGCATGACTGCCGATGACCTCTCAGTGTTGTGGGAGTGTCCTGCTCTCGGTGCCACTGAGATTGTGGGACAGGGCAAGGGACAGGACTGGTGCCAGCAAAATCCAGAGGAAAGTCGCTGCATATTCCCCTTTTCTCCAGGATATGGCCTTATCTTGACCTTGTGTCGGTCATCTGGGCCTGACTCAGCACTCTGAATTTCCCCGATCATCCTCTCTCTACCCCCCCTGTCCCTTCTTCAAACACACAACTAGATTTAAAGAATTTTCTTGGTGATTTTACTAGTTTATTATGTTTAGAGGCAGAATCGTTAACCAAGCTTAAGCATTATTAGATCTGCTTTTTGACATTAAGTGTTTTAATTGGAATGACAAACTAAATGTTTTTGAAGCAATGCAGTGGTTTTGGTATGTAACTAAATCTACCAATGCAGGGAACTGTAACAGTCTCTAATATCAGAAATTGTGCTGGAATTGCTAATGCCAGCTTTGCATTTATGTACTGTTAAATCACTGCAGAGGAAGTGGGCACAGTATAACAATAATGCTAACACCATCTACACTTTGGAAATGCTGGGAAAGTAACATTTTTGTTAAGCTATTCCAGCTGTTTGTAGGAAGGTGAATAGAAACAGTGATCTCTGTTATTAGCTGTGCAGAGTGATGGCAGTTATATCAAGTAGCTGCAATCACAATATAATTACAGCAGGCCCAGGGCCTTATATGACCATAAATAGCATTACTAAGCATTTGATAGGTGCAAACTCTTTATGCTTGGTGTTTCACCAAATATGTTTTTAATCAAAAATAACAGGCCAGAGGAGTGGAAGAAAAAACTTTATGTCAAAACTAAATATGAATGCGTAAAACACATGGAGTATAAGTTTTAGACCTGCGCATCACATTTTAGAGTTAAATATTTTTATCATTTGAAAGAGCTTCACCGACCTCTAGAGGATTCTCTTGTGTTTAATAAGTTCCTCTTTCCCATCTTAGTTTAGGAAAATGAGGGGAAAATGTTCCTGTAAAAATCATGCAACAGCTTGGCTTCTTTAGCTGGGATATGGAACCTGATTGCATTCTGCTGCTGCCATCCACTGGCCTTAGAGGAGAATGAAAGCAGCATTGGAATACTTCTTGCTCCTTGGAGCGTTTTACTAGACAACTGTTAATTGATAGTGATGGATTAAAAGCTACAACACAAAGCCAAACACTGTTACTGTGTCTGGCGTTCAGGTATTTTATGTGTAAAAGTAGTTCACTACTTTTGGAAGAGAAGTTTACCCACTTTACTTTTTTCCTATCTAAATTTTCTAGCAATTTTAAAAATTATAACTAATTTTACTTTTTTATTATGATTTTTTTGTACTATCTGGGGTCTTTTTGATAACTTGGGAGTTTTTATTGTCCTTAGGGGAAACATCTTCATGTCGTCAAATCCTTAACACTCTGCAAATGACTAAAATTTGTCATTGCGTGTCTACTGCTGTCATCGAAAAGCCCTTGCAGGCCACCTCTGAGAGAAGTATATTCTGTGTCATGTTCGGGATCTGCCACTGGAAA
This sequence comes from Kiunga ballochi, assembly GCA_037177335.1. Lineage (NCBI taxonomy): Eukaryota > Metazoa > Chordata > Actinopteri > Atheriniformes > Pseudomugilidae > Kiunga > Kiunga ballochi. Next base: position 5,960,717 of record JBAMIG010000021.1, on the reverse strand, counting down.
CCTAAGTGCGGATCATGTAAATGTGTTAAGGCTGCAGTTGTGCCACAATAATGCCCCTATCTTTATGCTAGAGTATGGCTGCAGATTAGAGTAACTCGTCCAACCTCCAGCCCAACAGACTTTGCATTCGTCTCATATCAGCCAGTAAATTCCTCATTGTTGCAGCCTCCATTCCCTCTCCACGGGGAGTTTTTCTGAGTTAGCTTCCCCATCTCATTCCCACTCTTCTTTCTTGGTGCTCTGTGAGAAGAAAGACAATGTTATTGTGTCTATACACACACGCACATAAACGTAGAGGCAGGGAAAGGCTTATGGAAGCTACCCTGCTGTGTTAGTGCCTAGCATTATGTCTCTACAGGCCCAAAGAGACGGAATGAAGTAGGCCAGTACAGAGATGAGCTAATCCCATGAGGGATCGATACCAAGATGTAGACACATCCCTGTTCTCGCATACCATCACGTCTGTGGATTAGAAAGAAGTTGAACAGCCAAGATAGTTATCTTATGCCCCCCTTAAGTGATGTGTCTTTCAGTGTCATTTGTAATGACGGGGTTTAATCTCCTAGGACAAGAAGGAAAAGTTAAAGGTGGAGGATGATGAGGAAGATAGGAAGTTGTTGATAAACTGAGACACTTAAAATATTAAAATCATTCTGGACCACCGGAGCTCTAATGATAGCAGGTCAACAAAGCAAAGTTTATTCATTTGAGCATTTTATTCTATATAATTTGGTCATTCTTACAAAAAAAGAAAGCTCAATTCTTCTCAACATAAAACAGTACTCCTTTCAAACTGTGCCATTGCAGATGATTCCTTTGTATTCCTGCTAGGTGCCGCTCATTTTTCCATCATGCTCTGTATCCTTCTCGTTCCCGTTTCTCACTCTCCGGAGCAGATGAGCTTTTTATTATGCCAACCAGGATTGGTTGTCTGGTCAAGTGGGTCAGAGCTGCATACGTAAAGCAGTAAAAGACAGGCTTGACCTCTACATTTGCAATCATGAAGACTTATTGGGTCAGTGATTAGGCCTTGATGAGAAGTAAGCTATTGGGGGATCAGTTGCTCACAGTGAGCTGACTATTAACTAGCCAGGCGTGCACGTACGTAAACGTGTTAACCTTCAGCCTGTTCTTTTTGCTTTCTTTTTATTTTTTCCCAACCTCCTTTAGAAAGACCCAGTTAACCAGTCCCTGTGTTTAAGAATAATGATAGGCTGCAGAAAGGTTAGGGTGCACTAATTAAGTTTTAAAGCAGTCACTGCTGAGGTGATGAGGGCTGTCCTGTGTCACAGGGTTTTACAGACATGTTAGGCAAAGTGGAAGCAAAGAGCACTGCATTTCAAATAACATAAGGCTTTAAATGATCCTCCTCACCAAACCAAAGTGAGATGTTATCTAGCCTTTCTCTTTCTTTTCATATCGTGTAATAATAAGGAAAATGAATATAGCCACTGAGATTATATTGTCCAGTGTTTGGTGGACTTTCTTTATTGAATACCAAAAATGACTTTTCATGGATTTGACTGTGAGCCACAGAAGTTATATAGAGCAGAAGATAGGTCAGAGAATGTCTTGTTTTGTCATCAGTTTATCTATATTTTTTAAGATAATTTACTAAATGACCATAATGCACTTGCTCATAATGTTTAATTGCTTAAACATTATGATAACTGAGGTCCAAGGAGCTGAAGGAGTTGCACTTGGTTGGTCTTTGCATTGATTGAAGATGCTCAACTGCAAAAGGCTTTTCTTTTCTTATTGCAAAATGTTTATTTTGTTCAACAAGAAACCCAAAAGGTGCTCTAAATTCAGATGCCACTTTAGTACTTTCTCATTTTGTGCTTCTCACAGATTTGAACTTAATTTGTTGCTGTTTATGAAAGGAAACAGTTAAAGTTGTTTTTGCTCCAAAACAAAGTGTGTTCATCAGTAAATCCTGGAATTGGTCAGTTTTCAGTTTCCTGGTTAAGGTTTATGTCATAAAAGGTAACATAGAAAGAAAAGGGTGTCTGATTTCTATCCAACACTTATTCTATTTTCTTCCCTTTCACTAAATCTAATCATAACTTTTATGTTTCATCAGAAAATTCTACAACTTCTGCCTGAGAAAATCTACAGCAGATGGCAGTTTCACAGTATAGGTATGTCCTTTTTTTTCTTCATATAAAACGTTTTACTCTAATGCTACAAGCTGTGTTTTTCATGTCATACATGTAGACAGTTATATACTATGCTTATCTCACTTCCTCAAGCCTTTTTAACCTCTAGGATACTTTTAAGGACAAAATGAATGTCATCACAGCCATGCCTAAGCCTTCTATAATGAAGAGAAAATAATTAGTCTTAGAAGGGGTTGTAAATGGGAAATGCAAATGAGCACTTAATTTGAAATGCAAATGAGTAATTAAATTATGCTTTCATAATGTTGGTCCTGCACAAAATAAGTAAAACGGCTGCAAGGAGCAATAACCCCTGTTATAGCTGGCGTTTGTCAGCAGCTGAACAGTTCAGGTCTAGATCACTGTTCCCGATCTGTCCTTTTCGGCAGGCTTATCTCGACTCTTCTGTGAGTGAATGCCTCCAGCATATTCTCCAGTTTTGTTTGTCATGGGGCAAAAAATCACCGTGGGTTTTAAAGGTGCCTTGTAGACAAACACCCCCTTCTTTCATGGTTTGCTTCATGTGTCAGTGGTCAAGATGCAGAGCTGTTTATGTGGTTGAACAAGGATAACTTTCTTTTTTCCCACCCATGTTTTACATCTCATTCCATTAGTGAAAGAATTTCACTGCGTAGTGATAGATTCCTTGTGGTGGCTAGAAAGACATAGACTTATTTTTTCCTTTCATGTGGAGGATTGCAAGGTCGCAGACATTTCACAAACACCATTGAGATCCTTTTGTACCCGGACCGATGAGTATGAAAGGATTCCTCTGTGCTTTTGTGCATCCAGCATTCAGATTAGAGTACCAGACAAGCACATGTATTACTTCACATCGGCTTTGCTGTGCTTGTGAAATGAATTATTTTGCTACCAGTTGAATGTCTTAGCCAGATCACCCAGTGAAGGATGTCTTCTTAGCTTGCCTTTTACTGCAACTCCACCAAGCTTTGAACCCTAATCCTGTTGTTTGAATCATTACTAAACCTGTTAAAATGTCCAGATGTCCTCATAGGAACAGTGTTGCCTTCAGCCTGTTAGTAGTATGTCCTCACTCACAGAAACCTCTTCTGGCCTGCAATCAGAGCGGTGTCTCATCTGATTATAGTGGAACCAGATTGCCTTCATGAATACATGTTGCTGCCAACTGATGTTAATTTTCATCAGGAAAATGTGAAGCCTTCCCACTTCACCCAGTAGTTTGTTAAGATGACCCATCAAGGTCAATTTGTCACAGTGGAGATGACACTTTGCACTCTTTTTTTTTTTTTGTCTTTGCTTTGTTGTGTGATAGTCTTTTGTTTAATACTTGGTTTGCAGATGTTGTTCAGTTTTTTTTGTTGTTTTCCTGTTTTTCTTCCAGGTTCTATTCTCAAAAAGCTTCTACACACTGGAAATTCATTCAAAGTAAGTCTCTTGTTGCTCTGTAACCCCATTGTGGATTCCAATGTGGAGCATCTTGTAAAGCACTTTTATGTTGGCTAATCAGATAGTTAGACCAGTAATTTCACCCCGTCTCCTGTGTAGATACGCTGTGAAGGGATCCGTCTCTTCCTGCTGTGGCTGCAGGCCTTAAGAGAGAACTGCGCTGAGGAGCAGTTCCTTATCTTTGCCTGTCTAGTGCCAGGATTCCCTGCTGTCCCCTCTTCAAGAGGACCCTGCACTCTTGACACCATTATTTACAATCCCTTCTCCAACCCTCCTGATGGTGAGGCTAGGCACTTACATAAGAGTACACATGCGTCCATAATGGCATTGTAGGTTTCTATTTTTGTGAAAGACTGTTTCTTTTTTCTTTCACCTGATTTTATTTTGGGTTGGTTTTTGTTGGATCTGAGCAGCTAAGGTGTTTCCTGAAGAGATTACCCCTCTGGTTCCTGCTGTGGTTGGCGAAAAAGCTGCAGATGACCCGACCTGTTACATCCTTGAAACACTGCTCAAGTACATGGTCATCCAGGTAATGACAACTTATATGGATGAATATCGCTGTACAGTTTTTATTTTATTTATTTATTCCTTTATTTAACCAGGAAGGTCCCATTGAGATTAAAAATCTCTTTTTCAAGGGAGTCCTGGCCAAGAGGTGGCAAAAATGTCAAAACATCAATAACATTTGATACAATGAGATAAAAGGTATTATCTAAATCAGTGAGGCATTGTAAGCGTTAGAACTGAGGATTTTAGCTGCCGGTATTTGAAAATATGCTCTGCAGCCACATATTTTCTAATGTTTTTCCTCATGGACTTTGATAAGTATGCAGGTGTCTCTAGCATTCATTGTGAGCTTTTATTGTTGTTTATCCAGTCAGTTCTCCGGTAAGAAGTGTGAAAAATGATCAAACAAGCCCCATATATGAATACAGGTAATCCTCAGAAGAATTTCAAGCTAGCTTTTGTCTTTTTTGCTTTCTAAATAGTTGTTTCATAACTTATTTTTGCTAGGTTTTATGTTTCTCTCTACTTATTCGTGTTTTCGATGTGTTAGACTACACCTGGGGGGTTGAAATGGAGATAAAAAATGTCATGTATACAGGTAAAGAGCCTCATTTGCCAAACTCTGTATGCTATACACAGAACAATGCAAACTCTGCAGCCCACTTTTACACCATAACCTGCCTTCTGTGTGCTTTATTCAGATGTCAATGTAGAGATTTCCGATCATAAAAGCACGTGAGAACAGAAGTGTTGATGAAGCTCACAGCTCAAACATTTTTTGGGGGTAAAATGCAAAATCAGCTGTTGTTGGTTTTACTAGCACATTGTGTCCTGTCATACTGGGATTCACCAGAGATGGAGATGTCCTACATGAATCATGATTCGTCAAAATTAGACTCTGTTCCATCCTTCTTTGCAGCCAAGAAATAATATTTTCTTCCTGTTTTAAAGCTGTTTCAGTAGTAGTACTTTCAAATAACTGATTCTATGATACTTTATAGTATTTGGCAGCAGTGGCAAATTCTACACAATTATGGATTTGCACATATTTTAGTTTTGTTTGCTATATTTTGTATAGTCTTTATTTATTTTAGCAAGATCAGGGACAAGAGGTAGCTTATTATAGTTGTTCTAAATATGAGCTTCACCCAAAACATGTTTTCTACCCACATACTGTTACCTAATCTTTAAGCTTTTGTGCCACAGCCAGTAAATTGTCGCCATCGCAGTGATGCTGGAACCAAGTCCTCTTATTTGCTGACTTTGTCTACCTTTGTGCTGTCTGTCTGACAGGCATCCAGCTTGGAATGGAAGAACAAAGAGAACCAGGACTCTGGCTTCAGATTTCTCTTTAGTCTGTTCAAGAAGTACTATCTTCCACATCTATTCCCTTCCTTTACCAAACTTACAAACCTCTATAAGCCTTTATTAGGTAAGCAAACTCAGGAACATGTATATTTGTTTTTTGGCTTAGGTCCTTTTAAAAGCAAATGTTTTTCAATTAAAATGATCAAAGCTTGTGTTTTAAATTTTGTGTTTGCAATTTAGTCTGATGTCGCTTTGACAAGGCTGTAATGTTAAGTATTGGGTTTCTTCCAAAACAATCAACATCAGAACAAAATGACTAATTAATTACATAAATGCAAAAACTCCAAAGCTAGTGTCTGATTTTTGCCTTCTGTTTTTCTCTTGCTCTTATGAATTTATCCACCCCTTTTTCTTTGTTACAATCAGACCTCCCCCACCACAGACCAAAACCCTTGTACGTGCCAGTGACGCGGAACAATGAGAGCACCTTCTGCACTAGGGACCAGTACCTGGCACCCAGAGTGGCCTTCATTACCTGGCTCGTCACCTTCTTCCTGGAGAAGAAGTATGTCAGTAGTGCTGCTACTGCGCAGAGCGCCAAGAACGGCACCGAGGTCATTCCCAAACTCATCCAGGTGAACATGACAACACGGTTGTTGATTTTTCACTCTGTCACAAAGGATGGAGGATTATTAGTGTATCACACTGTAGACCAGTGGTGTCCAAAGTCAGTCCTCGAGGGCCGCTGTCCTGATGATTTTTGACGCATTCCTGTTCCAACACACCTGGCTTCCAATAAATGAACATAAAAGCCAATCAAGTTCAGCATAATGACTGATTATTTTCCCTCAGCTGTGTTGGACCAAGGATACATGGAAAAACCTGCAGGATTATGGCCCACAAGGACAGACATTGGACACCCCCGCTGCAGACTGTTTGTCTTTATTGCAATAATTTATTAATGCATAATTATGTAATTGTTTTTATACACCATACATCCTTTTAAACTAGAGTGAACAATTTATTTAACCAAATGTTTTAAGAAATTATCTCTACATACACTATTAGTTGCAAATTGACACCATTCATTTTGTTGTGTGTTCCTAAAAAGTGGCTGTTTTGTACTATAGTATTGTCGTTTTAATGTGGGGAACATTTACAGTAATTAGTTAGTGTACACTTTAAAAAGAAATGAGAACAACAAGGTCAAAATCTTGTTATTATGCAAATATAATACATTTAATGAATAATTCAGCAGCCTATTTTCCATTAGAAATGGTGACAGACACGACTGCCTTGGAAATTAGACTCTAGTGGCCAGTTTTTTAACTGTGAGGAGGCTCCCCTGTAGTGTGCTTTGGCACTCATTTTCCTGACTAACTCTCTCTCTGATGGCCAGACTGTCACTGCAGGCAGTAGCAGCCAGGAGAAGGAGAAAGATAAGATGTCTGATGGGGATACAAATGGACCAACTGGGGAGCCTGAAAAGAGCCACTCCAACAGCAGCACGCTGTCTGATCGACGGCCCAGTGATTCCAGTTTGTGTAGCATTGAAGAGGAGCATCGATTTGTCTATGACATGGTGCACTCCATCCTGCTGTCAACCAGGGACAATGTGAATTTTGTCAATGAGGTCTTCCACCAGGTAAAGTGGGAGTACAAAGTAATGATTACAGTTCATTAAATTAATTGTGCAAATATGCCCAATGCTTGAATACTGCACTGTTAATACTGCACTACATGTACTGTGTCGCCATCTAGTGGTGATTATTTTAAATAACTCGATAGCCTTCCTTGTAACTGAATGCCCTTTCTGAGTATTCAAAATGCTAAGTCTGTCCTCTCCTTCCAAAGGCTTTCTTGCTACCATCCTGTGAGGCTTCTGCCACCAGGAAGGTGATTAAAGTGTACAGAAAGTGGATCCTGCAGGACAAGCCCAATTTCATGGCAGAGCCCGAAAGAACTAGATTGGGAGATGAAGTAGATGATGGCTCTGAACAGATTTGCAACGCAGAGACAAACAGCATGCCTGTACAAGTGAGGATTGTTGAGAAATACAGTGTACACACAGTGAAATGAGATTTTTCTTTTGCATAAATTATCTTTAAAGGCGTGTTATACACTGGCTTTTTTATCTTATATGTACACTAATGTAAAAATACTTCAGGTAATGTACAGTACAAAATATTTTCTGTGGAATAAATAGTAACAAAGAATGAAAACAAACACCTTCTTAAGGTATTAGAGTTTTGCTATTTGTTACAGCTAATAACATACTGTTTTAAAATATAGATTCAGAACATAAACACTGTTTTGTTTTCATATTTTATTTTTTAATCTAAGGCATATTATGAGTATTTTAAGTTTATTGAGCTCTGTTATCCTCCACAAGATGTTGGAGAGTCACGGTCACAAACGTTCATCCAGCTGGGGGAGGACGTACTCTTTCAGCAGTGCCATCAATCGGGGCTTTCTCACTGAGGAGCAGAACACGGACATCAAGGCTGGCATCCAGCCCACACTACAGGTTTGTCTCCGATGTTCAAACTCTGAACAGGAAATGATTTCTCTAATGTGACTATTTTGCTTAACGCCCCGGTTTTATTGTGTCTATATGTGCAGGTGTTTCTGACAAACTCATCTAATGTTTTCCTGTTGGAGCCTTGCCAGGATGTACCGAAACTCCTGGAAAATCAGGTTGAGCTGTGTAAGGGTGTTCTCAGCATCTACCGGCACATGATCATGGAGCATAGTATGAGTACACAAACATGGTAAGTTAGACACATGTACACACCAAACATGTTTTATCTTTCAGTCACTGTGTTGTAGCTGACATTGTTCTTTTGGATTGTGTTTTGTTGTGCAGGGAGCAACTGCTACAGGTACTACTAAGAATCACTGAGGCAGTAATGAAGAGGCCACACGAAAACCAAAGAAAAGACAGCTTTGCTGAAAGTTTAGCATCTATCCTTTTTAGGGTATGTATCCAGGGACAGACATTGAGAATTAGCTTTAGCTAAAATGTTATGGTGTGTGGCATACGTTTATGGAACATACTTGTCCCGTTTCAAGTAAACTTTAAATTAAATACATTTACTTTGTGAAATAGTTTACTAGCAGAATTGGGTTGCAGGACTTGGAAGACGCTTGATAGACAAAGGAGCACTCAAAGTGTTTTAGCTTTATTTTTAATTGTAAATAAATATAAATAAAAATCTACTCAATAGATTGATTTTTTTTCTGGTCTTAGTTTAACCTGGATTTTATTACATTTTGTTAGTGATCTGATTACCATCTGGATCCAAGATTGAAAAAAAAAAAGAGCAACTGGATGGAAATCACTATGTGGGTGGAAATGAGCTGCTTTTAACACGTGTCTAAAAAAGTAAATTTACCTTTTTCCTCTTGCCTTCAGACCATCATTGTGGCATGGGTGCGAGCCAACCTCTGTGTATTTATCTCTCGGGAGCTGTGGGACGAGCTTCTGGCGGTGCTGTCCTCCCTTACTTGCTGGGAGGAGCTGGTGACAGAGTGGGCCAGCATCATGGACTCGCTGACGGCTGTGCTGGCTCGCTCTGTTTACGGCCTGGATATGGCCAACTTGCCTTTGGATAAACTCAGTGAACAGAAAGAGAAGAAACAGAGAGGACGTGGTGAGGGGAGAAATGTGGAAAATCTGAGGATTGAAGTGAAGTTCTTTTGTATGAGTTTGTTGTTATTACATGGGTTTCTTTCACTTTCATCAGACATGATCCTCTGGTGAGCAGTTAGACGGTGTTTTAAACAGCAAATAAATATGGATGCAATGGGACTCACTAAGATACTGAACAGTTCGGTCATGCACGGGACAGTCAGCCCTTCCTTACCACAGGTTTTCCACACTGGGGCTCCTATGTTTACTACATTAAAGCCACTGATGCTGTACCCCTTTCCATGCATGCAAAAGCTCATTCCTGCAAGTCCATATCCATGGCTGTGTCCGAATGTGCACCCTAATCCCTACATAG
>JBAMIG010000021.1:5934479-5947476 GCA_037177335.1 Kiunga ballochi | reverse complement strand
TTTATATATATATATATATATATATATATATATATATATATATATATATATATTGAGAGGGAGTTTGGTTTTTTTAGTCTTGTATTGACAGAAGCATGCCACACCTTGTTATTGAATATTGTCTTCTTCTCTTTACTTCTTTGTTTTTCCTGTCTCTGTTTTTTTTCTTTCTTTTATTTTTCCTCTTTTCCTGATGGAAGCTAAGCGAAGCCAGTCCATCAGCAACTGTGTTCATCTTTGCGAGGCTTTGCCCACTACTAAAAGTGTTCCTATGCTGCTCCACACTGTGAGCTCTTTCTTGCCTGGTATCTCTTCTGGTAGCTCTGCTTGCTCTCATAGACTCTCAGGTAAAGTGCTGTGACAGCAGCATGTGTTTGTGCATTTGTGAACTTCGCTGCATTTTGCATCCATCAATCATTTTCAGCATCTCTGACTGTTTTAGGTTGTCAGTAGATTTAAAACAATTAACCTCATGTGAGTTTAACATAAGTTAAACTAATCTAGTTTAAACTTAAACTTATGTGAATAGTGTGGGTCTTCCCTGCATGCCATCCTAATCTTTTCATTGGTCACTTTATTCATCTTCATAGTTTACACAAATCCTTATAAATAACTTGTCATATAGTCCATGTGTTCCAGTTTGAGCACTTGTTTGGTTTGTAACACAGACTAATAATGTCTTTTACTTCTCAGATGTGGAGGAGTGTCAACTGTCAGAGTGTGGGGGTGATGAGGAGCTGGGAGGCATGGAGAGCCCTTTACCACGTAGCAGCAGCACCTCTGACATCACCCAACAGCTATCAGACACCTTGCCAGGTACACACAGACACAACGTTTAGATCTCTGAGATACTGCAATGGAATTTCACCATTTCCCTGTTAAGATACCTTTTAGCTTTAAACACCCCCCCCCCACCCCCAACCCCCTCCATAAAGTCATTTGCCAGTTTATTAGTCATTTTACTAATTGCGTCTTTAGAATTTAATGAAGCCAGATATAGATGCAGGAAATAAATTAGACTTCAAAATTTGTTATAATAATGATGTTGTTAGGCTATTAAAGCTGAATTGTAGACAGAATCTTTACTCACAAGGACTACTGAGTTGATTGAATGTTGTCCTTAATTAATCAAAAGATTTGCACCTTTAGGGCTATTTTCTACAAGTGGGTTTGTCTACAATGCACAGATTTATTAGTAGCATGGTTCTTACAATGTATCATGTTACTAATACATCAGTAGCAGGATACTAATGCTACTTTATTTATAAAGATTGTATTTAATCTTTACAGATATATCAATGTAACAAGGTATCATACATACTTCACCAATAACCCCTCTACCGTGTACTGTGACAATGAGCTAACTGTAGCTTTCCTTAATAAGTTATTTGCACAGTTTAAGAACAGAATAAGTTGGACTCTTATAAAGTAATACTTCAAGTAATTTTCAGTTCAATTTAGCTTTATTTGTATAGACTTGGAGACTTCAGTAATTTCATTATAAGACCTTCAGTAAAATCATTTAGAGATATTTTGGTATTGATTTTAATATGTTTCAACCAATCACATGTAACCCAACTACTCTTTATCTTATTTATTATTATTATATAGCATCTTATTTTGCCTTTCAGCCCAGAAGAGAGAGTACTCCCCCACTTCTTGTGGCTGTGAAAGCACTGAGAGCAGGGCTGAGAGCAGTGAGCCACCAGTGGTGAGAAATTCCACCTGTTCTAAAGTGTTATATAAAAGTAATTAAATAAGGAAAGTATACACTTTTTTAATGTCTGCGTTAACATTTCTAGATTCTCATTCGACGGAGCAGCAGTCCATCTGAGAATGAGTCCAGTGCCGATGGACATACAAACTACACAAAGCCCAAGCTCAGAGAGAAGAGTGAGAACCCAAACAATTAAGTTTACTTAAAATGATGCATGTAAAATGAGTTTGAAAGTCAGAGTAATTAACAAAGATACACCCTTCTTTATACTTGCTAGTGTCCTATAAATTAAGTTTTGCCCTTCTAACCTAGGTGAAAGTATAAGCAGTGAGACGTCCAATGGCTACTTCAATGAAGCTGAAGTTACCTTTGATGAGGAGGCTGACAATCAGTCCACTCAGTCCGCTCATATGGACGTGACCACCGATCCCCAGAGCCAGGGGAGTCTGCTGCTCAGCCATAATGAGGCTCTCGCAGGTGAAGGAACTGATAAGTTGCTGCATTTTACCCTGCAAACATTTTCCTGCATACTTTTGAAATAATAGATGAAGTCTTGGTTACTTAAGAGTAAAATGAATTTATTACATACATATTAACAGCTTTGCAGGGTCATCTGAGTTGGTGAGCTCAGGTTTTCTTGCTTCCAGTACTATAAGCACTGATTTAAATGTATTTATGACAGCCAGGTAAATCATTCAGATACCTGTAAAGCATTCTCACCTGTACAGCGTTTGACATTAACTTTACAAAAGTCATCAGCACTGATGGATAAATTGTTCCTCCTCTGCTCTTCCCAACCTTGCATGTGAACGTCTGTGTTTTGTACATTGTGACCATAGTGTACCTGTGCTTCCTCCTTCAAACCCAGTTTTATCCCTATTCCCTTGTTGTTTTTAGGTCCTGAGTCTGCTCTCCCTCCCCACTCTGCACCTCCTTACCTCCACCACAATTACCACTACCACTACCCCCAGAACCCCCCTGTTTCACCAGCCCTGCTGGTGCACACAGAGTGCCCGCGGGACTACCCCCTGGACGACACCATGCATCAGTCTGTCTTAAACATGCCACACCACTTGGGTACCACTGTTTAGCTCATCATTCCTCATCATTCAGGCCAAAGTCTTCATGTACCTTTGACTTTCCATACTTTATATTTCAATCTGGCCAACATTTCTGACATTATACTATTTTCTGTTATATTTCTGTACCAACATTATCCTCTTTAAGGTTGCTGGGTACAAAATATAAAATATATAGAGTTATATTTTTATAACTTTTTTTTTTAACTCTATTTCTTTTTGTTTTAATGCAACCATGTTAATCACCTTTGTTCTCATTATTCCTCTACTGCCCACTAGGCGGTGCTATCCTCTCACATTTAACCTGGATGATGCATGTGTTTTGTGCCTTTTTCCCTGAAGTGTTTTGATGCTTTAATCATGTCACAAAGATCTTAAGGCTAAAATGCATTTGGGGAAAAATCACGGTCTTTGGATTAGGTCAACAGCTGCTCAAACAATGATTACATCACTTTGAGGATTTATTTAACTCTAATGTATTTCTGCTAGTATTATATTCTGCTAGTGCTTTTACAAAAGTTGTTCTGCGTATGTTGACCGAATCTCACGTCAAAAGAAATCTGCTTCTCATTTTATTCTTTTGTTGCAAAACATTGAATTCTACATCTTAATCCAAATTTCTCTCTGCTTAATGATGCAGACAGTAGCGAGTTTCTGGCTGATGATGTTAGCATCATTGCTGGTGGGACCCTGACTGGTTGGCATCCAGATTCTGCCTTTGTCCTGTGGCGGAGAATTTTGGGTATCTTGGGAGATGTCAACAGTATCCGATGCCCTAAAATCCATGCCAAGGTCTTCTCCTATCTCTATGAGCTCTGGCACAAACTAGCCAAGGTACCGAGAAGAGCAACTCATGAAATATCAATTGTATGGTATTGCTAACAAAGTATGTAGTATATACATTAAAAGAAGTTTTGAAGATTTAGCTTTGTTTACAAATTAAATCAATATTTACTGTTAATCTGTCAAGCTGAAACTTTCAAAAGTTACATGATTATTGTGCTCATTGACCAAAATAAAATTTGTGCTGACAGATCCGGGACAACCTTGGTATCAGTGTGGATAACCAGTCCTCTCCCCCCCAGCCTGCATTCATTCCTCCTCTTCGAATGCTTGCATCCTGGCTTTTCAAGGTAAACAACAAGCCTAATGTCAAAAGCTTGCACTCATTAAATTCTTTAACCAGTATTTACATGTTTTACAGTGTAAACAGTGTGATTGTTATCATTAATACAGATAGTTGAGGTGATAAAAAGCAACATTTAGATTTTTGCAATTGGCATCATGTGTGTTATAAAAATCTGAAATTAGTAAATTAGTTTTGAGAAGGTTACCTTTTGTACGAGGAAACATGTGGGAACACTGTCAATGAATGACTGCCAAACCAGTACATGTATTGGTTAAATACTTTAAAGGTAATCATCACATTTACTTCTCTTTTCACATACACTCTCAACCTGTCTAAGAATGATATTGTCCACTTAAAGTGCATCACATAATCTCAATTATTTGTAATCAACATGCTTTCCTTTCACACATCTTTAATTTATCTATAAGAGATTGTTCTTTTCCTACAGTCCTATAGTAATAATTATTTGTATCAGTGTTTAAAAATTCCTATATTATTACATATCCAAGCTCTATCGTTAACAAGTAATAAATTGTTGCATAATTCGGGGAAATTAATAAATAAAGCAGTTCCTAAACTGTAATGTAGAGATCTCTAAATCTGCTCCTGGAGAGCCAGCAGGTATTCCATGCTTCCCACATCAGAATTAAAATAACTTATTAACAGAATTGTACAGAACTCGGCAACAAAGTTATCGAGGTCACTTTAATCAGGTGTGTTTTTAATCTGGACACTTGTCCTCGAGGACAGGATTTCAGGATCCCTGCTTAAGTGTTTGCATTTGATAGCTGGGAGGAATTTGATGCATCATGATAAACTTGGCACAAGTTATCAAGCTTCTAATCAAAATAGAAATTCTCTTACGGCAATACTGTTCTGTATCCTCCACAGGCCACCATGCTTCCAGCTGAGTACAAGGCTGGAAAGCTGCAGGCCTATAAACTAATCTGTGAGATGATGACCAGACATCAGGATGTGCTTCCCAGCAGTGATTTCTTAGTGCACCTCTACCACATCATGCACAAGGGCTTCACCAGTGACGACCAGGTACCGTAATCTGGTGCCTCTAACAATGTGGTTGTCCTTTTGTTTTTTGCTTTTTTTATTCTTACCTGTAGATGGCGCATCAGTCAAATCCATATCCATTAGTTCAAATTACAAGTGGAAAACAATTATTTGGCTTTTTACTTTTTACTGAGTCATGTGTAAATTCACTTCTTATTTAACAAGTGGTTTCTGCCATAAATCATGTTTGCCTCATATTTATAAACACCTAATTAGAGATTAAGATTCTGGGATGAATGTCGCGATAATGACCCAGAGGAGTGAAAAGAGATGTCATAAAAAGCTTGACACTATTTTTGAATTGTTGTTCAATTAAAAAAAAAAATGCACAAAAAGGCATGCCAACCGGTGGTGATGAGAGCTGTTGTGTTTTGGCATCTTCCACCTCTTTTCACCACACCCTTCCTCATTTTCAAGTCTGGCATAGCTCCATTTGTGCTAGACAAAGCTGAGTGGATATGCGTGAAGATGAATAGAGTTCCAGAAAAACAAAGGACACTGATAAAAAGCGTGTGTGTATATATATATATATATATATATATATATATATATATTTGGCTGGCTTGCTGTTGCACTTTGGCATTGCGACAAGCTTATTACAATGTTTTCCATGTCGTTAAATAATGTTTTGAGCCCCTGCCGCGTATACGTGATTAATTAAGGATTGACGTCTGTCGCGCTCCGTTAGACTGACACATCGGCCAGGGGCCCAGAGTAGACCGGCCTGGCTGTGTGTGAAGGAGCGGGAGGGGAGCCTGGGGAACGTAGTGCAGAGTAGAGCAATGAGGGGGGCACGCTGAGCGACCAGGCAGCATTCTCAAGCTTTTGTTGTGGCTCTGTATAATGCGTTGGGGGGCCAGAGCCTGGCTGGCCACTGAAGCATGCTCAAATTGGCCGGAGAAAAGAGTCCTCACGCCACACAATAGAGGACAGCCGCACGCCTGCTTAACATAAGAAAGTGGCTCTTATTCTCCCCTCGCCTCCCTCCTTTCTGCCTCAACCTCTTACACCCCCCTGCCCCCTCCCCTTCTTACCCCTTTGCATTTTTTAAAAAGGGAACAATCATTTAAATCTTTCTAAATCATACATATAAATATTTAAATAAAAATGTTCACACTGTTTTTTCACTTGGTTATGAACTTTAATAGATCAATCTGTTCAGACCAATGTGCTATAAGTTAAACATACAGTAAATGCATTTAGATATTTGGATAGGCTTGATTAAATGTTGAGTGTTTTCTTTAGTTTTATTACTTAATCAAGCAATAAAGTTAGCGTTTAACAGCAGTGCTTTATGGACAAGCCCAGTGTCAGTTCTAGTCATGAAAACCAGCTAACCCTACTCGCTGTATTCTCTGTTGAGCAAGCAGAGTGCCAAGGTCAGGGCTATTGTCCTGTCGCCTGTCACTTGCTGGTCATTGGTTTCACTGCAGCATAATAGCAGTAATTAATCTAAAATGTCTCCAGTTGAGTCTGAACAAGTTAACATCAGATTTAGCATTATACAGATGCATACAGTAACTCACACAAATCTTCAATGCAAATTTTTACTGCCCGAGCATCCCTCCACCCTAAAATAGATCCGGTTGACTAAACCACATCACTGTCACACGTGTGCACGTGGATTATATTCGTTTGTTAAAACTGTTCAAGTGAAACAGCTTGTGAATTTCTCCAGGAAATTCCAGCCATTCTTACTGAAAATATCCAATTTTGGTAATTCAGAGAAATAAAATGCCCCATACTCTGAGGAGTGATGAAATGCCACAGTGAACCCTGTCACCCCAGGGGCCGACAGGTGGAAAGCGCATTCTTTCCTGGAGATGAGGCCACATAAAAAGGCCTGAGGTAGCTCTATTCAGAGTTACGTTAATGCACCTTTTGTTGATGCAGGGGCCATTCCTACTGCCAACACAGCACTGCATGCGGTTATTCCACATTTCTCAATTCTTTACACACACCTCAAATCAGGTCCTTTCTACTTACACATACAATTGAAAGCACTTTGCAGTCTACATTCATGGCTTCCTCTAAAATGCTTATTTGAGGCAATCAAGAAAGCGTTTGTTGTCTGCTAATTACCTCTGACTGCACTGCACATTATGCCTCAGAGGTCAATTACCTGCAAAATGAGGGTAAAATTGGCCTTCAATCCTAAAGCGCTTTCCACCAATTTTCCACAAGCAGTGCTGGTGTTGGTTTGACTTCCTGCTTGTTACTTTCTTGCGTTTTATTTTCCTTTCCTCCTTTTGTCAACCTGGATCCCTACTCCACCAAAGCTTTGGGAGATTTATGTCACAGATACATCAGTAGTACAGTGTGGCAATGTCCTTTTGGAGGTTTCATTGTTAAGGAGAAATGATTTGCATGTGTTTGTTAAGGGGCCCCGCAGCTCAGGTAGAAGCAGGCTGATGTTTGAACTGTCCGATTTACACAGGTTTATAGCCAAGAAGGCAGGTGTTTCTAACCTGGACCTTGGCTTTGTACACAAATATACACATGAATGTCTCAGATAAGAGAGAGCAATCTCTCTGCCCTACTAAGAGGCTGCATTCTGGTGCTGCTGCATTTTTGTTTCTTCCTAAAGAATCATTTATTTTCTCTTATCAGTAAAGACTAAATCAATATGAATATAGCCTGGAAAACCTGTTAAGCTCTAAATGCACTAAGCTAGTGTGGCCTTACACTGTACATACTTAAGCAGTTTGTGCAGAAGCCTCTGCTGTACAGCATATGTCAGTGTTGAAAGAGCACCCATCTGCCACTAAGCGGCCTGCACCTCCACAAAACAATACCCTGTCTCTGGCTTTAATTACAGGTTTGCTGTTGTGTATGTACACATGACTCATGGAAGTTGAGGTCTTTTGTCCTCCCTAATATCCACTGTGAGCAATCCATCTGCTGTATCTGTTCAGTTTTTCTTTCCCTGCTTTGTGTTTTTAATTTTCATCCTTCTTTTCATGGCATGAACTGTTGAGTGCTATACTTTCCTAAAAATGTTTAAAATGTGATACTAACTTGCAGAAGTGAAAAGCCCTCTCCCTGCTATGTCTCTTTTATGGTAGCCTATTTAAAAAATATTCCTATTGCTGTTTCAGTCCACCCACAGTAAGACTCTATGCTCATAAAAACACAAAAGGCTTTGCTCTAACTTTGATATTTGGTTTTGTTAGAATGGAATTTATGCTGCATTACTGCATAGTTTGAGCAAATTAGCAAGAAATGGGACTGAAGTTATCATTCTATTTCTAGTAACTATTGTGTTTGTGTCTCTGCTTGTCATTAGGATGTTTTGAATACCATCATTCGCTCCTGCTCTCCCCGGTTCTTCTTCCTTGGCCTACCGGGCTTCACTTTGCTGCTGAGAGATTTCATCACTGCTTCAGCCTGCGTTCTTACTTCTGACTCCCTAGAGGTAAAAACATTTTATGCCAGTCAAAATTCAAGCCAAAAGCTGCTTTTTCAAATCAGTTGAGCCATCTAGTCACAACAGCTCCTCTCTGAGCCACCCCCCCCCCTCCCCTTCCCCCAGGCAAGATAAAAATCTTGCCTGTGTGTCATTTCAAAGATTATTATTAGAAATAAATGAAAAGTGGAAAAATAATTCCAGAGGGACATCGCCAATCATGATTTGTGTTTTGCAAGTTATTTATGACTTATACAGCATGCATACAAGATGTACACCGTGTTGCACATGATAAACATGTGTTTCATTTAGACTTTAAAATGGATTGTTTGTCACTACTTAACGCTATCAAGCAACAATATCTGTTTGATGGAGGAAAATTGTCTCAAGGCAGGGCTCACCCGCCACTTTTATGACAGTAATTCTGTTCAAACATCCATCACTGATTCATTTAAAACGATCTAATAAATTTAACTGTTTGAGTAATCTTACAATACAGATTAACATAAACAAACTAAAACAGTCACATGACCTTTATGGTGTGGAGTGCAACATTAGGTATAGAGGAAACTGTTATCGTCATTGTTTCCCTTGTCATTACTTTGGCCTCCTTCAGCACCGTGGACAGAGCCCACATTAGGAAAAAATCATCTGCAACCTTTAAAATCGTACAAAAATCAGTTTTTTCATCTATCTGGAGGTGAAACAGAAAACTATGCACCTTACAGAAACAACTTACTGTTGTATCAACAATGTCCTGTTACACTTTAAAATGAATTTTTATAGGTTTTGTTAAAGTCAACACTCAATCTTAAATCTGAACTTTTATGCAGCAACTAAACAGTTTCATCAGGATGTTTAAAAAGTAACGTTTTCTGCCCAGTTTGTGTTTTTTTAACAACATTTCAGTCATTTATGGAAAAGAAGTCTGTGATAAAGTTACAAATTTACAACATAACTTCACACCAAGCTGATTAAATGATGTAATTATTACCACACATGTCATATTAACACTATTATGTTGTAATGAGTTAGGCTTATCTGTAACATTATGAAACTATTATATCAAATAGGATAGCCTGTCTTACATGTACAACCCCTCCACCTGACTCCTCCCCTCCTGGGTTATTATTTATTATACTAGTTTCAAGCCAAATTGAAAGTACTAAAGTTCCAGCCTTACTGGTACTTAATCCGTATAGCATATAGGAATAATCTACAAAGCTGTGCAGACAGTTGCATCTTAAATGTGCCTTCATGCTTGGTCAGACTCTGCTACCTCTCTGCTCTGTGTGGGTTAATCGGCAGGTCATGGCAAAGAGAGCTTTGCTCTTTGTTCAGTCTGTCGAAACTGAGACAACGCTGCTGACTTTAATAGTTAATTGAATTAAATTACGACTGTTGCAGTCCTTTTAGTGTGGAGTCATTTTATTATGAATGGAAAAGAACCATCTTTGCATTTATTTTCCAGGCTCAAAGAGGATTTTTGGAATTTGTTTTATTACACCAATCAACTTTAATATTTATTTCAATATTTTGTAGCCTTTTGACATAAAACATGCAACATTATTTTTTAATCAACTTTAAATTCAAATTAATTTATTTTAAGTGGCTATATAAAACAACTTATTTCCACGTGATTGTTATAAATGTAATTTTTCCACTTTTAAGGAGTTTCGTAAATTTTCACATCCAAATCTCAGATTAAAGCTTAGCTATAATTTAGAAGAACAAAGCATTTGATACCAGGTTAAATAAAACCGCTCTAACTCAATATTATATGTTCTAGTATTAAATTGAGAAGCATTTTTACAGGAGAATAAAATAGAAAAATGTTAAATACAACACTGTCATGTTTAATTACTTCTGGGGCTCAACATGTGCACTGTTATTACTGTCTCTCAGTACTGACTGTTGTTTTTGCATTTGAATGAAGGGTTCAAATTATAGTTGTCTGTCCTATTTGTCTTTGTGTGCTAATGTTATACGAACACTTGATTTGACCTCATTAAGAGATTATGTAGGCAAGTCAACATGGTAACAACTCCCCAGTGTGCACAGGTTTAATCGTAAACATGGGGAAGTTGATGTTAACCATCTCAGCTCTTCAGTGTAGTGTATCTCTTTCTCTTTGGTTGCCAGACAGTTAAACCCAACCTGCAGAGATGTATCATCTCTTCTTAGTTTACCTATCAGGTGCAGCAGCAGTCCCCAACATTAAATGTGTGTTGAGTTTTTCTGTCAAATTTAGTCACAATCAGGAAAGCACATAAGCTTAATTCGGCTCGATCTCTCCACCCTTTTCTCCTGGATTGTGGCTTTTTAATTTACCTGGACGAGCATTGTTTTGCTGTGTGGAAAAATATGTTTATATGGGTTTTTTTTCTTTTTGTTCTATTTGCCAGGCACCAAGAATTGAAGCTCAGACGATTTTGGGTTCCCTCACATGCTTCCCCAATCTTTACCTTCAAATTCCTGTACTGCAGCATGTGCCTGGTTCTAATGACATAAGTATAGGCACTGAGGATATCAAGGTAAATAGTCAAAATGGGTTGTACTCAGAATGCAGGAGTGACTAACTACTCGCTGCATTGTGACAACTGCTGCTTTCTAATAATGCAAGCAATATATGGAATAATATATACATTTAGCGAGAGCATTGTAGATTTCTGCAGGGCTACAACAAGGATTTGAGGTGCATTTACATCAGGATAGTGGGTCAGACTCATCACTGTTGATGACTCTGTTTAGGTGGGGGTTGCTGGATTTATCTGGATTGAGTTTGTGTTCATACTGCACCACTCAGATGAATCAAATGTTTTAAATATCATTCCACTTCTCGCCAGAGGATCTCCTACATTTAAAAGCTCCTGAAGGAGAAAATTTTATTTAAAAAAAGAAGAAGAAAACTGGCTCATCTACTGGTCAGGACACATTTAGCTTTCACCACATTAGAGCAAAATGTAGAGCTGTATTGTCTCCGGGCAGACCTGGGATGATGAAATATCTGTGAGAATTTTTTACAAAGCTCTTACATGGAGGACCATAAGCCATTTCTTTTCTTCAGGCCAGAATTGCCTTTTCTCACACATGTCCTTATGTTTTAGGCTGAGTTTACCCTCAATGCCCTGTGTTGAATCTGTGTAGTTTGTTTTTTTATATTCTGTTCACATGAAGTGGATTGAGATGCCCAAGTGTAAGCATGCCAGAGTCCGCTTATTAAATCCGTTCATTTATGCATATTAACAATTCCCCCTAATGAAGCGGCCTTTCCAAGCAAATGAAGTGGTGATGAGTAACCTTACTGTTAATTATGTGTGATCTTTGTTTGTAGTTAGGTAATAGATTTAACAGCTATTTAGTAGATATCTGTTTCTGTTCAGAATTATCTGGTCAACATCCTGTTGGAGGCAGCCACGAAAGAACACTGTGAAGGAGCTAGGTAAGACCAGCCATGATTCCCACACTTTTCTTCCACTATCTTTAAAAAAAATCTTAATAACCAAAGTCGGTCCTCAAGGGCCGGTATCCTGCAGGCTCCCCCGCCACACCACCCCTAATTCAAATGAATGGCTCATTAACAGATTTGTGTAGAACTTGACGACAAACTGTGGAGGTCACTTTTATTTGAATCAAGTGTGTTGCAGTCGGGAAACTTTAAATACCTGCAGGACTTGATTTGAAGATCCCTTCCTTAATGTATAATGCATAAAAAATAATGCATTATAAAAACTTGGAATGGATATAAACTTTATTTCTGTTGTAGATGTTCTGATTAGGGTTCTACATCCACTGTTACCAACAATATTTCTATTTTATACATATACAATTTTAATTCTAGATATTTCATATGAATTCTGCTTTATGTCATCCAGGTGCATCGCTGTGTGCAGCCTTGGTCTGTGGGTGTGTGAGGAGCTAATGCAGAAAAACATTCACCAGCAGGTTAAGGATGCCATCAATGTTCTGGGAGTAACACTAAAGGTTCGTGAGTCTCAGCTTTATTGTTCCTTTTATTTTTTTTGCTTAAATGCAACTAATTTAGTTTACAAAGCTTTTTATTTTTAATCCCCTGCATTGTGAGGAGTGTTTACATTATAATTGTGGTAAATTTCTAAATAGAGTAGATTAGTTGCTGCTGTGTCCTTTTAAAATAAATATGTTCATAATAGCTGTTTTTATTTTACCATACAAGCCTTGTGGCATACAGCTCTAACAAAAATGATAGTTGATTACATAAAAGGACTGCAGAACAATTTTAGCATAGCGAGGGGAGAAAAAGTGTGAGAATAAAACATGTCTAGTGATGTGACTCATGGGTATATTTTGGAAGAGCTCTCTTTTCTCCCTGAGTGAAGAGATGCAGAGAACCAGTGAAGGCTGTCTTTTTTTTTTTTTTTTTTTATGGAAAAGGATCTGGGACGGTGGCGTAATTTCCAGGCTACTCGCTCTCAGTAGATATGGGCCAATTTAAGCAGCTACATCTCCCTGCTTCCTGCTCGAGCAACCCCATATCCCCCCCCCCCCCCCCCCCCCCACACCACCCCCCCCACCCACCCCCCCCCCCCCCCCCCCCCCCCCCCCCCCCCCCCCCCCCCCCC
>JBAMIG010000021.1:5916392-5932299 GCA_037177335.1 Kiunga ballochi | reverse complement strand
TATAAATAATACTATAACATTGTGTGTTTTAAAAACCAGCACAATATTTTAAAATGTACATAAATTAACAAAAAATATCAAATCTGAAACCTACAAAAGGTAGTAAAATAAGGTCTTTGCAAAGAGTTCACAATATGTTTTGCACAGTGTGTATGTTGAACAATGTGTATAATACAAAGTGTAAATTTCACCTTCAATAGTGAAGGTATTTTATGACTCACAGTAGTAGGGAAGTAGTTTGGTGCCGGTTTTGATATCTGTACCATCTGCGTAATGGCAGTAGCTCAAACAGAGCACAGTCCGGGTGGTAAGAGTCCTTCAGGATGGTGTTGGCTCTCCTGAGGCAGCAAGAGCCATGAAGGTCCTCCAGTGTGGGGAGAGGGCATCGGATAACCTTCTCAGGCATTTTGGTCACTCTTGGAGTTATTTTCTGTTTGCCAGTGTGCAGCTGGCAGACTACCTACAGAGGCAGTAAAACAGGATGCACTCCATGGTGGAGCCATAGCAGGACCCAGAATGGCTGATGTTTTTACTGAGGATTCTCAGGAAGGGGAGTTGTTTTTGTGCCCATTATACCAACTGTGTGGTTTCTTGTTCCATGTCATACTACTCAGTGTAACTCCCAGAAAGAGTCGTTACTGTATCCCACTCATACAATATATAAAAAAAACACAACAGTTTAGTATCTGTAGGGAATGTCTTTTATAATTTAAACTTAAATATGTTATTAATTTGCATTTCTTTGCATGCTCCTTCTTTCTAGTTTGGAAACAAAGCAGTGGCTCAAATAGCTTGTGACATGTTTCAGCTGTTGATTTCTCACTGGGAACATCTCCAGAGGCTGGAATCTACCCTCCCAAAGAAAATTATTGAGGTATCATACACAAATATGCACATGTTCATCTGAATTTCCAGCAGCTAATATGAAAAAGTCATGATTAGGATAAGTTTCTGTGAGTGAATTCTATTTTTAGATATAAATCCTTCATGATTCATGTGCTTGAATGCCCCACATACTATGGTTTCATACCCATTTTCACACTCGGTCCTCACTCAGATGATGAATGGAACTGTGTCATCCAATTATCTTTCTCCTTGTTTTGTCCCAATGCAGATCTTTGTGGCCACAATAGCCTTTTTGTTGCCCAGCGCAGAGCACTCAATAGTGGAAGCAGACAAAAAGGTACATGTTTGAAAGTGAGGGGACATGAAATGGTTGAGATCTAAAGGCTCTTGATCTATCATGTTAGAATGGTGCATTTTTGCAGAGGAATGTTTCCAGCAAAGTAATTTACTGTCATGTTTTCCCTCTATTCAATTTTTTCTGCAATTTTAGAACAGAAAACATAAGCTGATTTTCATCCTTTTAAGAAATTATAATTAAAATTAATTAAATTGCAAACCGTGTAAGCCCAAGATATTTTATCATTGTCAACTTTATCCAGTTTGTCATGATACAATAGTTTTTGCATGTCAGATTCACAGAGTTAAGATTAATCGTGGTTAAAAATAGATATTCCTGGAAAGAAAATCCTCTTAAAGGCATTCAAATCTAAGCATTATGGTGCATTACTAATGCCATTACACATTTGGGAATGAGCTTGGCCCAAGATACTCGGAGAGCATTGCAGAGCATGGTTTTTGGGCTTGTTGATAACAATCCAGGTGCTCCTTTTTTGTCTTTAATCCAGAGCATGTTGTGTCTATATCTTGTGAAAAATGGATGCTTATTGGTTTGACCACATTGCACATTGTCACTGAGTGATTTCCATGCTAGATGCCTCCACGCCCAGTGAAATCAATACCATTACTGATGAAAATATCTTTATAATGTTCTGACAACTGTGAATGCAACTGCACCCTGACAAGGGTTTCCGGCGGTAGAATCTGG
Organism: Kiunga ballochi; assembly: GCA_037177335.1. Classification (NCBI taxonomy): domain Eukaryota; kingdom Metazoa; phylum Chordata; class Actinopteri; order Atheriniformes; family Pseudomugilidae; genus Kiunga; species Kiunga ballochi. Next base: position 5,930,408 of record JBAMIG010000021.1, on the reverse strand, counting down.
CCCGTGCAGCTACAGCAGCAGTAGATAACCAACTGTTCTTAATGCACTTCAATCAAAGATGGCAGCAATCGCTCATTTTCACCTAAAGTTTTGTCTTTACCGTTCATGTTGAAATTCCTCCACATAGCCAGTTGACGGGAACCCTGCTGGGCAGGTTTTCTTTTCTTCTCGTTGTTTGTGTCTTTTTCTTTCTTTGATTTTTGTCTTGGTCTTATTCGGATTCTATTGTTTTTGGGAGTAATCCGGTATAAATTGTGGACACAGGAATTTTTAAAAGGATTCTTCACAATATGGGTGGAAATGAGTTGCTCGGTAGATGTGTGTGGTTTTTGAGGGATTTTCCAGCAGAAATTCCTTCCAATCCTTCAGGTGACATTGTTTTGAAAGGTTATACAGATTATTGTCATGGATTTATTGACAAAGTGCAACTCCTCTGCCCATTGCTGCAAAGACTGGTTCTGTTGTAAATACTGCTATACTGTTATAAAACTGCTATAAATACTTCTACATTATGATTTCAATCACCAGTTGACCTTATTATTTAGAGATGTTATAAATATTTTTTTTTCCTTTTTCCTTATTGCAGAGCTGACATACAAAAACTGATATGTACCATTTGCTTTTGATCTAAAAACTGGATTGATGAACTGTTAAAGTAGGTTGACAAGAACAGCATAAAGTATTTTGGGTTTGAATTATCTATAAGAAAAATTTAATGTAAAAATCACTGTAGGTTATTTTAAAGAAATTATAAATATTATCTATCAAACTGTTCAAGTTTTCATTTATAGTTTGTTTTGACTTTGATTGAAAGCAGAACTTCCATGTCTCACTCTTAGTTGATTGTATCGCTGCTACTGTGCTTGTTGGACTGGTGTATGGCTGTTCCCCTGAGTCTGCTGCTAGAACCTGTAACTATGGCATCATTGGAGGACCACACATCCCACAAGGCCCCACTGTTGGACTACATCTATAGGGTAGGTGTTTGTATCGGATCATATCTGAAGGATTCAGTCATACGTTTTTTTGCAAACATGAGTTTTGGTGTTTTTCATTGATTTGTTTTTATTGTTCCCAGAACATGCATATCATTTCCCCACAGACACAACTTTTCCTTTGACACTCCCACCCCCACCTCTTGCCAATTTAATTGGACTCACCTCCACCATGACCCTATGACTATTCCTCATTTAAAATGATAGTGGTATAACATATATAGGCCCCCACTATAGCTAGAATGAGTGATTTGGCTTAATCAGATGACGAAAACCTTTAAAAACAAACACTGGTGCATTGTTGCTTTTATTTTAAAACTTTAAAAAAATTCAATATTGAATCTACATTTCTGTTTTTGTCCTTCTAACACTTTAATTTACGGTCTGACCCTGAGGATGAGGGCCAAGCTTCATGCACAAATGAATGAGGTATTATTCATTCCCTCCTGTCTGGGCAGATGCGGTCAACGGCAGATCTTTGTAAGGATGTCACCCCTGATAAGAAATGGTCCAATTATTCAAACAGGACTCTTTGTCCAATTGATAAGCTCAGGCTCTAAACGCTTGTCCTGGAGATTTGAATGGAATATGTCTTAATATGAGAGAGACTGCAGCTGCTATGAAAGCAAATACAATTAGACATGATTGGTTGTCTATCAGCACACAAAAGGCATGGACCCTCTGGGTTCCATTTGAGATGTGACAGTATTATTGCAATATCAGGACCAAAATCTCCACATTTCCACTGACTCGTTGCTACTAATTAATCTGTTTACCAAACAGAGAGAAGCTTCGCCAGTAGAATACTTCTCCTTTATTTCATTATTAACCAGTCTCACTGACCTTTTTTTTTTCATTCTGTAATTATTTTAATTAAAACTTCATGCATATGTAAGTTTTATGGCTTGATAACTCTTAAGCAATTAATTACAAGCACTTTTAAGCTCGTGCAAAGGCTTTCTTCCATTCTGCATTACAGAGAAAAAAGAGAAAAGTTCAGTTATGGTGACTAGCATCATGTGCATAGCTGTAAAATGCAACGTTGCACTAGACCTAATTGGTTCATTGGAGTTGTGCTCAAGCTTCTCCATCTGCTCTCCCTGCCTGCCTCAGCAGCCAGCTGCACCACCAGAGTGTGTGTTTTGTGTGTGTGTGTGTGAAGGAGAGAGTGTACCAGCATGGATAGGTACATATGTGTTTTGTTATTTGATTTAGACGTGTACATGGTGTACTTGCATCTCCATACAATGTGTGCCATTCTAACTACAGTAAGCTTGTTTTACTGTGTCTTACCTTCCAGGAAGTGTTGCTATGTGAGTGTAGTCACTTCACTTAGTTGTCAGGCACAGCCGTGAGCCCCCCCTCCCCTTTCCCTTTCCTCTACCTCTCCACTGAGGAAGCTCTTTGGGGCTTTGGTGTAGCAGCTGTTTGGTTCAGGTCTTTTCAGCATCAAGCCGTCAATCCCTCCCCCATGCACTCAGAGGTCTGGTTGGTAGAAGCATCCGTATACAGTCTACATTGCCCCACACAATACTGTTTCACATGGCAGGGCCAGCCTGCTCCTCAGAGCGTCTCTCAGCCAAGTATGAGCGTATGTGTACGGACTGAATGGGATTAGCCCCTCGCATGGCTTTACCCAAGTCGTTCCAGTTTGAATAAGAGGCGCCCTCATCTACATATATTAGACATACGTTTTACCCCCTCAAATAATTTTACGTCCACTCAGATTGTACATTATACAGGTGTGTTTTTGTGTACATGTGGATAAGCATGTATGCTTGTAATGAGAGCAGTGCACAAGGATAAAGTCTTAATTAAATCAAACAGTGTAAACCTGTCCAATGGCTGTAATCAACTGCCCCAGCACGCCTTATCTAGCCCTGCCAACGGATGCTCTGCCATCTGTTATGTAGATCGATACACTCACACATCACAGGAGAAATGGATTAGTGGCAATAAAGACCCTCTTTTTCTTCAACCCCTCCCTTCCCACTCTTGCCTTATGATGTAAATAGACCACATAGCTCCCTTTCACATGCACCTGGATCGTATCCTTCAATAGCAGGTCTGTACACCGTCTCGTCAGACACCATCCTATCTAACAAGATCCTTTCTTGTTAGATATGATGAGATGAAGTTAAGTCAAGCACCTCTCATTGTCGCAGTGAAGAAACCTAACCAAGCACACTTCCATCTGGAAATAATCACCACCCTTTTCTCCTTGTTGCTCAGGTCCTGCACTGCTGTGTGTCCGGCTCCAACTTGCACACCCAACAAAGCCACTATCTTCTTACTTTGTCTGACTTGTCCAGTGAGTACGACCTCATGTTGGGTCAAGTTAAATCCTTCGAGTCCCCACCCTCCCAGATGACCACCACAGAGTTTGGCAACCTGCTCACAGTGGCGGAGGGTAAGAGCACACCTGAGTGCTCATCTAAAACGCTGTTTTTTTTTTCACTTACAACATGCTACAGCTAAATTTATTACTTTATTCAGTGTATAGTGTGTGTGTGTGTGTATATATATATATATATAAATATATATATATATGTGTATATAAATATATATGTGTATATATATATATGTGTATGTATATATATATATATATATATATATATAATGAAATCAAACCTACAAAACTAGTTGCTCCTTTTGTGAATTACATCACTGCTGACAATGTCTGTGCACATTCGTTCGTGCTCCTTACCAACCTCCAAAAATGTGAAAAGAAAAACATTTAAAAAGCTAACTCTTAAGTAGAGCATTCATTTGGAGACTTTCCATTAGATGTCAATATCTTATTAAAAGTATGAAAAGAAAATCAACCATTACAGGGTGGACTGTCCACATTAGTGCTTAGTGCCAAAGGAAGGACCCATTATGGAGTTTGGATAAAAATGTTGAGATTTTTTTCTCTGTTTTCCCCCCTTAACGTTCTTTTTTGTGACCTTGTGATTCCATTAGGCAACACGGCCCTCTCTCTGCCTTGTGTCCTCAACTTCTAAAATGTCTCAAAAGCCCAACTAAGGGAGTGCAAATATCTACTGAAACAATGTAGAATGTAAATAGTAGCTTTTCTATGACACATTTCATTGCACCTCTGCCTTTTTTTTTTCCTCCTCTTTTTCACAGCTGCACAGTGTCTTGGTAGAAATAACAAAACACTATCAAAAGGGCAAACCAAAGAGTGCTGGCCTAGTTATATTCATGCCCTCACCTCATATTGATCAAGTCACATCAAAGGACCAGCACATCTCTAATGCAGCTTGGCTTGCTCTCTAAAGAGCTTTCTCCACTTTGATGGGGGATGATGGTATTGATAGTACTGTCACAATGCAAAAGTGCATCTTCTTGTTTTTCCCACATCACTGCAGAATAAAGCTCGGCATGCCTTTCACTTGGGAGTAAAAACCTGTGCATTTACATAAATGCAATCCATAGAGCAGAGTCCCATTCAGCAGCCTGTAAAGATGGTTGTTCTCATTAGTACTTGGCCAGTCTCAACGCTTACCTATTGTAAGAAGACTCAATGGGCTTTTCAAAGTTGTCTCTTATGATTAGATGCTACCTACTTAGAGGTGTGCTGGCCAAGCTTTTGTGAGAAATGAATAAAGTACCTCTATTAGTAATCATGAATGAGATTTGGCTTTGTGTAAAAAGAGCTAATAGAGATGATAGCATGTCTACACACAAATGTGAAGCTTTTAAAAACTGGTTTGAAAAATCTGCATTGATTATGTTCAAAAAGTTGTAATTGTGTAAGTGTATTCTGAAACTAGCAAGGTTTTTTTTTTTTTCTCCTTTTAACAATCGGTCACATAATGCTCTTTCTGTCGGGTGTTTTCCCTCAAAGATTTTCTCAGTAATTTCATTCGTATCAACTTTATTTCCTCCTGACAGAAAAACGGCGTCGAAACATGGAGCTGATACCTCTGACAGCCAGGATGGTCATGACTCACCTGGTCAACCATCTCGGTCATCATCCGCTGAGTGGCGGTCCCGCTCTTCTGCACAGCCTTGTGAGCGAAAACCATGACAACCCTTATGTGGCGTCGTCTGAGCTTTCCTCTGAGGTCTTTAAAAGCCCCAACCTGCAACTATTTGTCTTCAATGACAGCACACTGGTGTCCTACCTACAGATCCCTGCTGAAACACCCACTGCTGGTCAGCCCCCACACCCATCCTCCCAAGTGCGTGTCATTGTCCGAGACATCTCGGGCAAGTACTCATGGGATGGCACGATTCTGTACTGCACTACACAGGAAGACTCCGTTGATGTGGGAGTTTTTCACGCAGTTGACCTTCACCTTTCATGCTCTAACACACATGATGGAAATCAGCCCACCTCTCCAGTTAAAGGACCATATTTCTCATTCTCAGACTCGCTTTCTAACTGTTGTGAAGAGGAGGGGGTTGATATTTTGGATACACTTTTGGAGAAACTTAGCCACAGCAGCCCAGAATGCCTTCCTCAGCCACAACTCAGGCTCAATCAGCCTGCACCATCTCCCCATGGTATGAACTTGGAGCAAGAAAGCACCATACTGGATGCAATTCAGCATCAGAATGAACAGGAGGAGGAGCAAGTTAGGAGATGGGATGCTGATGTAGGCTTTCGGGCTGCCTGCCAAAGGCAACCCACCCACCAGGAACCAAACGCTCCCTTCTACTTCTGTCGGCTGCTCCTCAATGATCTTGGCATGAACTCTTGGGAACGCAGGTATTACCAACAGAAGCTTGCTACACTCATTGTTCTGATTTACATTGTGCAAAAACAGGAAAGACAAATGAAACTGAGGTGGCAATAAGTTATAAAAAAAAAAAAAAAAAGCTCTGTTACTTATTTGTTGCTCAGTGTAAGTCTGTTATTGTTCAGTCTGCAATTATAACTGGAATACAGTTAAGATTGCAATCTGACAACAGTAGTGATGCTGGGAATGTTCATCTTTCAGCACTATATAGATATATTCATTAAAACGGGGAACGTTTAAGTTTGAAAATTATACGGAGTGGCGAGAAGTTATGGTACTTTAAAATACACATATACACTGTGTCACTTTGCACAGACCCGATACTTGATAAAGACACTTTTGGTTAAAAATCTGGGAAAAATAAACCCCAGGTTTTGCATGTCTGGAGGTATCAGAAGCTTCAAAACAGTAAATAAGACAAAAATCTGTGTAAGCCGTTTTCGTACTGAATACAACTAGCTGTGAAAATATGCCTCCTCTAATTTAGAGATCTATGAAAGTCTGGCAATATGTTTTATGGCAGCGTATACTGGCATAAACAGAGACCTACAGTTGTACTCAGAACCCGTTGTTGATGCTGTGAGGCTGGAAATGGTTACAAAACCAGCCTTTCAGAGTTTGAACCTCACTAGTGGAAAAAGAAAGAACAAAATGACCTTAAATCAGGTGTGGTGAAAGCAAAAAGATTTTTACAACTGCAAGGTGTCTTGTGAAGCTCCATTGTACTTAGAAAATAACACCCATATAGCCCCTGCTTGTTGGACGTACTCTGAAAACTCAGGTACTCTGGTTTGGGCTTGCAGGGCTGAGCATTTCTGATTGGTGGAGTACTTAGTTCAACCATGAAAAGATTGATGAAAAGTGTTTGAGTGCAAGCTGTGGTGATCAAGTGAACTTGAAAGTTGATAAGGAAAGGGAGTCTAGTTCTTGTTCTCCTTTTCTCTCACATATTCACCATTTTGCCTAAAAGACCATTGCAGACAGGAAGTCATGTCATTATAGGAAACATCTTCTCTGGACCACTAAGACCAAAGTGGAACCTTTATGTTAAAACAAGAAACCTTGCGGACAGGAAAAAGTGCTGTATTCCAACACAAGAAGCCGCTCCCATCTGTGAAACTTAAAGTCAGTGATGAAAGAAATAAAGAATAATTAAACAGTAAATTATAGAAAAAAATTCAAAATAATTACAAAGTTTTTATATGTCCAATTCAAGACTCTACTTGAAAAACAATGACCAAATTATGCCACGTATTCAAAGCAAAGCTTTATTTATTTTCACAGCTCACATATTCAATGTGATGCTCTGAATATATTTATGCAGAAATAAAAGCATTCAAGTATCTAAACATGTGAAGTATGACTGTAACTCAGCTGTTTGCTTCTTAGTTAAAGAGAGAACTGAAGGCACATTGGAGTCTGCTGTGCCTTAATCTCCTCTCCACAGGGTAAAAGTGCCCAGCTGTTTTCACTGAGGTCTATAGAGCCACATCTTTGTGGTGCTGGCCCGTAAATTAAAAGCTTACACCTCTTAATGGTGATGGTGCAACACGCACAAAGCAAATAGGAGATTGTGTTTTGCACCTGTGCCTTTTTCACTTTTAGTAATCGAAACTGCGACAGAACTTTAGAAAGAAACTTCAGTTTTCAAAGGTTTGTCTGGCTGTTATTTGAGCTTTATTGGATGTTCATGATAATGTTTTATGAGTAGTATTGAGAATCTCACACCTTACCAAGGTTGTTTTTGTCAAACAGGAAAAGCTTCCATTTGCTGAAGAAAAACTCTAAACTCTTAAGAGAGCTGAAGAACTTGGACTCCAGACAGTGGTAAAGTTTCATATTTTGTTGTGTCTGATTAAAAACTGCTGTAGCTTTAGATTTGTCAGCGATACTCCTGAACACATTGTGATTATCTGTGGTTCAGTATCCACTGCAGCCTTTTTAGCAAAGCTACTTAGGTGAAAGTTTTTCCAACTGCATTCTCATCTATAATCTATGCTGCTCTTCCTGACCACAGCTCTCAAAGTTTAGCATCACTCTTGTCCTTGTATTTCTAAGAATAGAGTTCAAACCCAGTGCATGACAAGGGCTTGTTACATAATGAACTCCAGATTGGATTTTTCTTCTCCGATAAACAGACATGGGTTGAGAATAACAACCATGCCAAAAACCACTCTTGAAGGATAAAAATATTTCCACTAAACATGATATAAAACTTTTTCCTTAATAATCTGATTAACACATCATGGTATCACTTTTATTCATTTTTATTCTGATACAAATACCTGCAAAAGTTCAATATTTTCCGATATCTGAATAAGTCACTTCCAGTTCATGGATAAGAAATATAACCCCAGTAAGAGAGCTGTGAGTGGAAGCAATGGAAGGGATTAGGAAACATTTAGAAAAGATCATTCAGCATGGAGCGTGGCACGTAGGTTTTAGTTATTTTAATTAAGCTGTGCTCAAAGTTTGACTCATCTACAAACAAAAATGGATGGTTTCAAATCAAAACACACAAGTATTGTAAATTCCACAATGTGCCTTGATGATATGAAATGCTTTAAAAGAGGTTTTTTAAAAAAAGCAAAAATAAGAATTGCTGCTTGTGACCAAACTGTAAGAAGGTTTATTATCCAGGAAAGCCTCATTTTAAAGACATCAAATAAAGTTGCAGTAGGATAAAGTAGTTAGGGATTGTGGATGATTGGATAATGGTAATAATTAGTGATGAATCACCTGTCTGTATTGGAAAAACAGATGATGCTGTGAATTTTGATTGGTGCAGGTTTAACTAAATTAAAGCATTTTAAAATGAATCAACAATCACAAAGGATGAAAGGTTTACATGTCAGGGAAAGGATAAATGGTAGTTATTACTGCTACAGTAAACATACACATTTCTCTTAATGTTTTTTTTCCTGTGGGACATTTTAATTCTTAAATACGTTTCTGTAAAACACACCGAGCTGCAGTTTTGCTGCAGACTGTGTTGCTCTGAGCTTTAGTGGTTTCTGATCATTTTTTCTAGTGAGTTTTCCCAGTTCAATCTATTTGTCATAGTTACTGACCAAGACGGTTTTATTTCTACTGCAACTCAGAACTCAACTTAGCTAAAAACTAGAATAACTATAACATTAAATTATAGTATCAAAAATGGCCACAACAATTTCATCAATCCAAAGTTGGTTTATTGATGATGATAATATTTATTTTTTCAGGATGAAAAAAACAGGTTTCCATCAAATTAAAACATTAAAATAATTTCAAATGTATTTATTCAGCCTATTCCCATTTGACATTAACACGTATTCTGTTTGCAGACACAAACAACTGCAGCTATAAACTATATCTGGATGGACGGGCATTAATGCCACAGGGTGGTCTGTCCTGTAAAGCAGTTTTGGGACAAATTTTTTACCTGATGGGATTAATTTGAAATGATACATACAGAAAATATTGAAATGATATGTTAGATATACACCCAGTGTTGATGAAAACCAGCTGATGGCCCTGATGTTCAGCTGTCTTACAGCTACAGGGTAGTACCAGTAGAGATGCACTGACACTAATCTCTGTAAGATTATAAATTATTTTTACTCTGTTACATAAATGAACGTTTTAAAATTTACTTAGATTATTCAGATAAACATGAGTCAGGAAAATGTTAGACATTTGTGTCTTAACACAATAATTAAATGACTTTATATTGAAACCTGACTAATAGAGGATTGTTTTTTATTACTAAAGTTTAAACTTAAAGGGTCTGTGTTGTCATAAAAGCCAGAGGAGCAAAAGTACTAATTGAATAATTTTTTTTTTATTTATTAAATTACTTTAAAATACGCTTAAAAACGCTTATTTTACTAACCCTGAATGTTCAGCTGTTTTTGAAAGTTTAGTATCATGTCACTTATCTATCTTACTGTGTCTTTTTACCTAAAATAGCTAAATGAGCACCCTTCCAAGAGTGTTCTTTCTGATGACTTTTGGTCTTTGCATCCTCATTTTAAAACCTTTTCATTGTGGCAACAACACTCTGCAGCTTTTTCAGTACTGTCGCATTTTAAAATATACTGTTGTGTTTTTCTTATTTAATGTTCTCTACCCTGCGTTTTCTTCTGGAGCCGGGAGACACACAAAATTGCTGTGTTCTACATTGGAGAAGGCCAAGAAGATAAGTGCTCCATCCTGTCTAACAGTGCAGGCAGCCAGTCTTATGAAGACTTTGTGTCTGGACTAGGATGGGAGGTGAATAAGCACACGTTTTAAATCGGTTAACGCTCTATATGAATTTGCAACCTAAATATGCTTGAACAGATTCCTGATTGTAGCACATCAAATTGTTTAATCCATGGTGTTACAGGTGGATCTGGCCACCCACTGCGGCTTTATGGGAGGCCTCCAGAGGAATGGCAGCACTGGCCTAACCGCTCCTTACTATGCTACCTCTACTGTAGAAGTCATTTTTCATGTATCCACACGAATGCCATCTGTCTCCGATGACAGCCTCACCAAAAAGGTAAAACATCCCATCCTAGCATTTTTTTATGTCTGTCTTGTGATACATTTTGGCCAGTCCAAGCTGTCTGTGGAAAATGGATTACAGGATGAACCGATGCCGAGCATATCAGTAAAACAGTGTAGATACGTCTTTGCACATTTGATGCAGTGAAATGGCTACACAGTCATGTCTGTCCGCAACAGTGTGGTATTGTAGCCGTCAGCTCTGTGTTAAGCTGTGATCAGGAGGTGTGACTCCAGAGTACGGGCATTGATTAGTGACCCTGGTCAGGAAGGCCTGAGGAGTACAGAATCGCAGGCGCGTGAGTGAAGAGAGGGCATGTGCTGCTGTGGTAATGACTATGATTCTGCCAGCTCCTGCCCCCCTCCCTGTGTGCTGTGACCAGGGCCTGGATTCAGCCATTAGCTCTCCCTGCTAGGGCAGGCGCCGGCCGGATGCCGGCAGGATCCTTTTATCCAATTCCTGCTGCCGCCACAGGAGCAATCGATTGGGTTCTGCTGTGGGATTCCAAGCCGTAGTGCAGCAATAGCAGTTAGCACGGAGAAATGAGCCTCAAGGCCCCTGCCCGCACTGCCAATCTTCTCATACAATATCCTGCTGGGGAGGGAAATTCATGAGGCTTGCCTCATATCCAACCACAAAACAGCCTTCAACAGGCTTTACACATTTCCATTTCACAAATGATAAACTATTCATTCTAAATGCATCCTCAACCTGTTCTTGGGACTTCATAAATTAGTTAGAGGAAAGATTTTGACTTCCTCTGACCAGAGTGAGGTCCTGGAGGGGTTCTCAGAGCAGAGTGTGGCGTGGTCTCTTTCATTTCACCAGGATTTTGTGCTCACTTTGCACACATCTCTGGCCACAGGTTTGACCTAAAATTGACAGAGTAGCTTCTGGCATCAATGGTTTAAAAAGGAAAAAGTTGGCTGGTAAAGGAAAAAGAAATTGGTACGAGAAATAAGCTTTGTCTGTGTCCAAGTAGGATGTTTCTCTGTCAATTTAAAAATAACACTTAGTCCAGCAGTCGCCTACTTTTCTGCCTGTAACCATAGAAGCATACTGTGGGGGAGAAACAGATGGGGTAGTTCTTGTGGAGTACACTGCGTGTTTGAAGATGATGGAGGGGGGAACACACACACACACACACCTTCCAAAAAAAAAAGGGAATGGGGAAAACCATGCATTCCTCAAACCAATTGTGAGTTTCAGGGCAGCACAAGCTGTAGCAGTAGCAGCTGGCTTCAGTAATGCGGTTATAGAAACGACCTGCAGGGTTGGGGGTCAGGCCATGTAGACTTGTGTGTGTGAAAGAGAGAGAGATAGACGGGTGCCTTTGCTATCACACTCGCCCCGAGGCATTACAGCTTAACTGGGCTGCTGCAGGTTGTTTTTATGAGACTCTTTTGTTCTGGTGTTCTCTGGTGTTCCATTTCTGTATATGTGAAGCCCAATAGCTGGGTGTGAGGTCAAAGTGGACTAATTGGACAAGAGCCTTTGACTTGAATCACTTTTTATTAAAGAAGTCCCAAACATTTGGATGTGATTAACTAGGGGTAAATAGATTGTTTCAAAAGATGATTGACTCGAGCATAAGCATCCTCATTAAACGTGTCATTCAGCTCATCCAAATGCTAATATCTTAACTCAAATTAACATCCCAGTGTCTTCTGCGATTGCATATTCAACACTTTCTCAGAAATTGTCCCAGTGACTGACCTGCTTGGTACCTGCTGATCCTTGGACACACAGACTGAACTGGCAAGCTTCAGTAATCAGCATGCCGTGGATTTGTTTAAGATTACCGTATTACCATAATTAAGGGCTTATAATAGAATGTGCTAATTGCATTTTTTGGTGGCAAGGGCATGTTTCTTAATGGCTCATTAGGCCAGCGGTACATGGACAGATGTTTTCTTCTTAGTAGAGCCCTATGTTTCAATGTCCATGATACTCCAGAAATGTGAAGGGGTGCTTGGTTCAACATCATTGGCCTCCTGACTAATAGTTAATTTTCACTTGTCAGAGAATTTAATGTAGCTGTGTTCATCTGTTTTAGTTTGTTACAGGGAAACCTGTTTACCTTCTTTTAAACTAGCATCTGCCAATTTCCTGTCATTTTAAGTGCTTCTTGTCCTGCCCAGTTTCATTTGTGTTTGTGAATAGAGTGGAAATGGGAAGCAATTTATTCCCTGATGGGAAAGGTTAATTGGATTTGAATTACTTCGTTTTAAAATGCTCAATTTTGTCTATTTTGTGTTTGCTATTTGAATTTGTAATGAAAAAGAAATATATAAAAGTGTTGCTACCAGAAACAAGATCTTGATTTAAAAACATGGCACCTGTTGCGTGCTGTGATGAACGCTAGGTGACTTTATTTACTAGTAAATAGTTATTAGCAGTTATTCACTTCTCAATTTCTCTCCTGTACCAGTTAACTCCTCAGTTTCCTTGAGGTTAAATGTGGACTGGATAAACCAAAGTGTCATGCCATAATCCACTTAAATTTGTGTTCCTGTTATCATCACCAAGGCAGTGAAAATTACATGCACTTGCAAGGCTCTTGATTAGGCTGATTTTGTTTGTCTGGCAGCTGCGTCACCTGGGCAATGATGAGGTGCACATCGTGTGGTCTGAACACACCAGGGACTATCGACGTGGCATCATCCCAACTGACTTTGGAGACGTGCTTATTATCATTTACCCAATGAAGAACCACATGTACTTCATTCAGATCATGAAGAAACCCCAGGTAAGACACTGCGACTACAGATCCCTATCATTTGAACTTGTCTCTGCAGGGATAGCACAGGTGTATGAATGACCTCTGCACTCAGCTTTGAGGAAAGTCTTCTGCTGTTTCACTTTGAAGGCTCACTGACATCTCATGGAAGTGAACCATCATTAACTTCCCTTCTACATTTCCTACTGTCTGCAAGCTAAATTGTATTTCATGAAAAACTGTTATTAGATCCATGCAGACAGCAGTGTGGTCTTTTTTTCTGCTTTCTGTTTATGAGTTAATGCAGTCCTTCTTTCTGTTCAGACTTTGCTCTGAATTTTTAAGGTTATTTCTGCTGTTGTGTTTTCTGTCTGAAGGCTCTCAGAAGCATCCACCCTCCTCTTCAGCAGTGCATTATTACCCACACTGTGGGTATGTGCTCTCAGAAATGGTTACTGGCTTTTGTGTTCTAGCTTTCATCTTGGTTGCTCCATAGTACTGCCCTCAATGTGTGGCCTCCCAGAGGACAGAGATGGGTTTTTTTCTTTACTTTGTCTGTGATGGCTAATTTCAGTTGTTCAAAATATTCATAAACTTTGAATATGAATGTTATTTAAATGATTTAGCAACAGTTTGTAGTTATTTTTTTTCCAGTGTGTTTTCTACCATGCTATGGTAGCATCTACAAAATGCCTGTTTTAGTTTAGATTCTTTCATTTATAAAGAAATCATGAGGGAATATACCACTACAAAGATTAATTTACTGTCTTATGTGTCCTGACTTTGATACACTTTTGTGTGTGTGTGTTTAAGTATGTTTACCAAGTATTTTTTGTAAAATGTTATTAGTATAAATGATAGTACCAATGTATTATTTGAATGATCAGATGGAAGTAACTGCATACAAAGACAAATCACAAAAACTACTCTCAGGTTTTTTTTCATAACTTTATTTATTTATTTATTTATTTATTTATTTATTTATTTATTTATTTATTTATTTATTTATTTATTTATTTATTT
>JBAMIG010000021.1:5878154-5897360 GCA_037177335.1 Kiunga ballochi | reverse complement strand
GTGTGTGTGTGTGTGTGTGTGTGTGAGTGTGCATCTGTCTCTATGAGCTCAGCCACCAACACTTAAAAGATCTGACTAACAAACAGCAGCTTGCGGATGTCAGCACAGCCCTCTTATCAGTCTATGATGAATAGAATGGAAAACGTGTCTTATCTTGTTCTTCCTACTTCTACCAGCTCTGATCGATCTGCAACAACACTGAAATCAATACAAGATTGCACTTTTCTACTCTATTGGATCTCGACACACATTCTGCTCTGACAAGGAAAGCACTCCACAATGCCACACCACAGATGTTTTGTCATTTTCAAATATGTCAGGGCTTATATGTTTTGAAGGCGCTTTAGAGTGAATGCAGTATATGTGTTGTGTGTGGGCAAGTGAAAATTAACTGTCTTCTCTTTTATTTGTTTGTGTGTCGGACTTCAGACACGAGCAGGTGTGATATTCAGGCAAGCAATAGGCTGTCCTTCACATTTCCATACTGTTGGACAGTCTCTCCTGCAGAGGTGTAAAATCTCCCTGCAAACAAAAACAGGGAAAAGGGACATTTAGGGATGTTTCCTGATACTTATGCACTGATGCAAACGAATAATTTGGGTTATTATCAGGTTAAGGCGTTTGTGATTGATACTTTGTATTGAAATGCTTGTGATTAAACTTTTTTTTTACTTACTTCTGAAAAAAAATGGCTGAAATAAGATTTAGTTAAAATATAAAAGACACTGTAAAGTCATCAGAGATTAGATCAGGATAACAAGAATAAGAAAAAGGTGAAGATGGATTTTCCCTGCTTATTTGGGCATCTGAAACAAGAGTGGCTTTTAATGGAGCAGATGGGTGGCCATGTGTTGAATCACTAATACTGGTATCATAGTGGATACAAAGATGGAAAGCATTGGTCTGCAAGACCTATGTTCAGGTCCCCGGTGTGCCAATGAAGGTAGACAACTGTGGGTTGCTGAAATATACCAGCCTATTGCTGTAGTGACGGTTAAGTGGAGGGAATCTGTGTAATATGTACCAACAAAGATTTGTTCTCTTCTTTTTAATGAGCACAAAGCATGAAAGGGAGTCAGGTCTCAGCAGGGTGAAGGAGACGTACCGGGGCATGACCCACAAACCTGTTTCTAGTGTGTAGATGATGCTTTCATGAAACAGTGGTACACAAACAAATCCAAACTCAGAGATCATGATTTTATAGGGCAATGCTTTTTCATAGACCCGATCGCAACACTGCATTGCCATACAGTAAAGGCTGCAATGGTAAATAAAGCAGATGTAATTCCTTTCCTCACCCGGCCTTACTCCTATTGAGAACTTGAGAGCCAATTTCTAATGTGAAATTTAAAAGGGTGGAAGATGAAATGCTTCTCTGAACAGCATTTGGAAAAGCTGTTGCTACTGGAGCAGGTGATGTCTAAGGTTGTCTAAAAAAGCCTGTAAGTGTTGTAATTTAGCTGGAAAATAATTCTACATGCATAATGGTGGCCCTATAACTGTGTGACGCTTATCTGAGGAAGATAATGAAACTCCTTTTCACTCGTTAAATCCTCACATTTTCCGTATGATAACATTCAGGTTTGACTGATATTTGCAACTAAATGAATCCTGAATAATAACATGCCTACAAATCTACACACTAAAGTTTTTTTTCGTGTTTTTATCACATTTTTTATTTACTCTTGTCCCCAAAATTTCCCGTTTCATCATAAATAAAAGGTATTACATCCCATCAGGCTTTAAATGTAGCTGTGACATCTGGCTGACTGCTCTTCATTTCCCACTCTTCCAATGTGACACACCTCTGCCATTCCTTTTGTTTATGCAGGAGTGTGTGTGTGTGTGTGTGTATGTGTGTTTGTGTGTGGGTTTATAAGCAAGTTTGTCCATTCATCTGCCTGAATATCCATCCTGCTCTGGCTCCCATTGCTGCCACTAACATGTCATCCATGCTCCATGACAGCGTGCAGGCGTTGGCCGGGGATGGTTTGGGACATGGAGTACCCCTGGGCCAAACTGGACTGTAAGACTGCCTGCTTCCTTCACACTAGGCATGACGCCCAGCCACAGCCCCCCACATATCCATCCATTCATTTAGGTCAATGTTATCCCCCCATCATAAACAAATAAAAAAGGGGTATCACCTAATTCAGCTCTTTTTGTAAATGCAACGTAGGTTTTGTATTTAAGTACAGGTCATGCATGCTAATTGCATAATAAAGCTTCACACGCAGAATGTCACCAGTTTGCTTTTACCATCAGCTCCCTTCATGTCCATCATCCATCTGTTTTCCTTCCTGGCTTGACGATTCCTCTATAGCCTCACATACCATATTCAGAATGTGATTTCACTCTCGCTGTGCAGCTTCTGACATCGTAGCTTTCTGCATGAGCAAGCCCGTCTATCATGTGAACTCGTCCTCATCAGTGCTCTGTCCTTGCCGTGTTACACTTTGCACCACCCGGTCACATCGTGATGTTTCTGTTATTTTGTGGTCATTTGCTGTTCTTCTTTTAAAGTGATTAACTGCACAGGAGAAAACAAGAATTCACTCAGGATAAAACCACATAAAAGCTCCTGTGACCCTCTGAGGTGCCCCAGCATCTTTTACCGTTTCACCCTCACTGCCTCTCTACTCATAACATGTTTCGAAGTCTGTTGTTTCCATGTGAACTGCCCACAATTTGTGCTTTGGCTTTCAGAATGGTTTTGCTGTTGAAATCCGTAAATGACCCATTTATGAGGGACCATCAGACATGACGCTCTTCAGGAAAATGCCACTTGTTGATGAACTCGTCTAAAATCAGTTAACCCTCTCTGACTTTAAATCTTCCAGTGACAACTAACCACAACGCCACACGGCGCTACCTGAGTGTCCCCCTCCGTCTAAGCTCGGGAGCGTGGTGTGAGGTGTTGCAGCTTTCTCACAATGCTGTTTTTTTTCCTTTCTTAGATTAAAAAAATCTTAATGGTCCGAATGGTTTATGTGGTGAAGGTAAGCCCCCTGGGTCAGACCGGACGCTTGTTTTGCTATCGCAGCTTACCTACCCTTCGTTCGTTCACTCACACCCCCCACCCCCGTGCCTTCATTATTCCGCACTAACCAAGCTTTAGTTACTGAGTGCTCTGACAAAGGGAAAAGGGGAAAGAAACCAGCCTGTTTATGTCCAGGGTGTCCTACTGTTTAGGCCTGGCTGGTAATTGAGAGTGATGCACGGTGGCGACAATTAGCACCTGACCAAGTAGCAGCATGAACAATACTGCTACACTTCTGGCCCTCGCTTCTGCATGCGGTGCGTCTTTATCTGTTCCGCCAGCAAACACTTCTCTCATTTCTTTCTTTGCTTTTTTTTCTCCCTCTCCCCTCAATCCCTCCACCCCCTTCCTCATTTCCTCCTGTTGGAGTGTGCCTGTTTGCCTGGGGCAGACTCTGAGACTAACACCTGCCGCACTGGAAGACGTCTTTGTCATCTAAAGCCTTGTTTGAACTGCTGCAGTGGGGACCAATGGGATTGCAGGGCCATTTTAGGATTCTCTTTGTTTTCGTTCACTTTCAATCTTTCCTTTTTTTCATTTCCATCTGAAATGAATGTCACTGTAAGGGAGTTCTGGACAAGTAAGAGGAGTTGTGGGTTATAATAGCTGCAGTGATAGCATGGCAGGCTTGATTTGGGCTTTTTTTTTTCCCACCCTGTGACTGAGTAGGAGAAAAATAATCTTACCCACATATGTCCATACAGTAAGAAATCTCATCTAAAAAATAATGCAAGCAACTTCCTGAAGCACCACAATGAAAATAGGAGGCTTTCCTCCAGTTTATTATATGGAAACTATATATACTGCTGGAATGATTAGAGGAATATGGGAATGCAGAATGTGCTTTGTCCATAAGGCCGCCCACATTTTAGCCAAGCACATCCCTCCTTTTATATTCATATGCAGATTTGAGAATGCATGTTCAGGGGCCCCCCCCACTCCCCCCTGTAGCATGTCACAATACACACCCAGTGTTTTGTCAGTAGCTCAGCCTCCTCTTCCAGTGAGCTGCAGCCCTGGATGCTGCCGGTGTCCACTGTGCGGCGGAGTGTCTGTTACTCCAGCCATCTGCCATTCCTTTTAGTCGCTGCAACTTGAGATGCCTCCAAAAAATGGCAGGAAATAAAAGGATAGGAAAGAAAATAGGCAACCAGATGCCATCCCAACAAAGCAGAAAAGTTGTTTAAACTCCAGGCGTGGGGCTGAGTTGGGCGGGGGGTCCATAGCTTTGGATTTAGTCTGGGGCACAGCGAGGAAGTGGATGCTTACAATACTCTATTATCCTCCGCAGTATTTCATGCCCACCTCCTTCATTATGACAGTTTGCCATCACATAATCATGGATGTGAAGGTTTTGTGAAAAGGGACCATGTTTGACAATGGGAAGCCTCCAATGCTCACAACAAGAGCGTAAAGTCTAATTTTATTTTCATTTGAAGCATTTTGTTGTCCCACTGTGAATTGAACACTTTTTTTTCATAAGTTACAAAGGTTGCCTCTTTTTACAGCATATGAGCATCTAAAAAGTTTGGGAATAAAGGCAGCTTCTCTTAACAAGCTTTGCTTTTCTCCAGCATGTGAACAAGGCATGTAATCTCCAAAAGGTTTTGTTTGCTTTCTTAATTCTAATGAACTTTGGCCAAACTAATTCAAATCCTAATACTTTTTTTTTTTTTTTACAGTTAGTTTTGTGAATGTGGGTGAAAATCCTGTGAAAACGGGTGATCTTGGTTACACGAGCAGCTACGTGCATGAAAAAGCATGCAGAGATCTGCAAATGTTAACGCAAGCTCTGTGAAAGCATGCAGCTTCTAACCATCTGTTTCTCAATTATTTTTCTTTCTTTCTGCAAAACCCGTCCTCCATTTGTCTCTTAGGATCCTTCACAGGCAGCGTTAGCACCGAGAGTGGAAACACGATGACGACGGACTCCATCGACCAGGTGTCGCCCACCATGCCCCGCTCCGCAAAACAGAGAGTTTCGGGAAAACTTCGCCGATCGGCCAGCGCCATGAGCAAATCCTCCAACTAAGCTCCTCAATCCGTCCCTTTTTTTCCTGTGTGAAGCCTTTAAATGTTGTCCAGCAGACCTCGCACACCCAGCCGTGACTGCAAGTGTTCTTTGTTGTTTGGGGTTTGTTGGTGCTTTAAGGGTTTGTTCCTTTTTTTTTTTGTCTTATACAAACAATAACTGGATTGTGGCAGTCATTGATTTTTAACATTGCATTTCAGTTTGTTTAATTGCATTAGTGAAGATGGACATGAGACTTTACATGTTCATCCTGGTGTCATCAGCAACATAGGAAGACTTGACTGAGAAGTCTTAAACGATCTGTGATATATTTTTTCTCCTGTAGAAAAACAAAGTTGTGACTGTAGTAAGGGAACGGAGGCTGCTTCATACCGTTTCATCACTTATTTAAACATGTTATGTATTACAGCACTGAACGATGGATAATGTTTCTGTGCTGAAACTGCACAAGAGATTGGTGTTCATTTATGAATATGTCTGCCTTTTTACCTCTTTGCATCTGCCACAACCTTTTTGTGTCAAAGATGCCACTTCAGGTAGTGACAGCTGTTGTCCTGCTCTGTAGCACCCGTTTGGACTGTTTATGGACCATCTGCATACATTGGGAAGAACACCTCCCCAGGTTGACCCGAAGTGAACAATCTGTGACATCTAGCTTAAGATTGAATTATATGTGCTTTTTTTTTTCTATGCCGTTTTTACCACTCTCATTTTCCTCTTTAAATGAATTCCAATAGATCGTGTCATGATTTGATTTATGCAACTCTGCTGGAATGAGAAAAAACTGCATTTGTAATTGTTTTCTGATGTCGTTAACTTGGGCTCATGTCCGGTAATTAGATGAGTTCCTCGTGTCTCTTTCCTCTGCTATCAGTTTGCCTGTCCTGTGTAGCAAAAGACATCGACATTCCGACATTCCCAACCATCCGACAGTTTTTGCACTCATCCTTAAGCATCGAATGTTTTTCTTTTGTGGATTTAAGTTGCTTTAAATTCTGTTTTCTGATGACTATTTGCTAGATTTATACGTAGAGGATTATGATTATTTTGCTGATGTTTGTATCATGTTTTGTTTTGCTGTTTAGAGGGAAAATACCACCAGAGCCTCAGGTGAACCTTTAACTCCATGCACTGGTGTGTGTGTGTATTTAGAGTGTGTGTGTGTGTGTGTGTTGAGTGTGTCCGAGGCAGCTTCTCACAGTGCCTGTGTAATGTCTGCCCTCAACAGTAAGATGATGTCCCAAACCACTACTGCTGTACCCACATTGTAAGATTTAAGCTTGATTCGAATCACTTTAACCACCCGTTGTCTCATCTCCTCGTTAGCGTCTCCTCGCTAAACAATCGCTTTCCTTCCCAGCGTCTAAAGATCAGTGCCCTGTGCCTCCCCGGAAAACAACAGATGGATTGAGAATGGTGGTGGTGTTATTTTCTGTCTTCATCTGTGAACAGAGCAGAGTGTACCAACTCCTCCTCTTTCCCATGATCCTCTCTCCATGTTACCTCCTGAGGCCCGGGATGGGAGGAGGAGAGGGAGTTGGGGGTTTAGGTGGCATGCCGGTGCTGAACTCCTACCAGTCCTCCTAGCAACAACCACGCCAGCGCTTACTCCTCCAACCTCCCCACTCAGGTTGTCATGGTAGCCAGGTGTCCACCCCCCCTCCCAGCCGCTCCACCACACACTCAAACAATATACTCGCACCCTCTGAGGGCTCCACCCAAGCTGCAACACTATCCCCATCTGTTGCACTACTATGCCTTACTTTCCCCATGCTCCTCTATTCCCTCTGTCTCCACATCTCGCCTCCTTTTGTTTGATTGCTCGAGCAGAATACGAGGAATCGAAGCAAGAGGAGATGCGATAAATTTGCTTTTGTGTGTTTGTTTTTTAAGAATGTATAGTTCTCTATAGGTCTGGGTCACATCTGATTTTTATTTTCCCTAAAGCCATGTGAAGGAATCACCCAGGACGTTTGAAAGATTGTAGCTTATAGGAAATGTCTGTTGAAGGGATGTTGTCTCCTTTTTATTTAGTGGCTTAGACGCTGGAGGTGTTCGGACCAAGATAAGATTTTGCATCTCGTATGCGCGAAGAAATATTTGTTTAGTCTTAGTCTTGATGTTTTTATCTTCTCGTTTTAGAAATCCTTGTACATTGTGTCAAATTTGAGAGCCAGTTTGGCCCCTTTAATATAAATATATTAATGCCTGTAATATAATCTTTGTATAAGAGGAAAAAAGCTTGAAATTTCATCTTGACTTGTCGACATATCAAGCTGTTTTTAAATGACAATGTCTTGCTATCTTCATTAGAAATGTGAAAATTTAAACATTTCATTAAATCATTTTTAAATTCTGCAAATGGTCTTGTTTTTGTTTTTCCTCTCAGTAAGCTGATGTAAAATTCAGAGCTGCATGTGTGGGTTTTTATCTGTGTATGCACATGATCGTGCTGTTACCATGGGCTTTCTGACCCTGGCCTGGCCATGTTAGCAGCAGCAGGGGTAACCTGACCCTCCTCCCATCTGTCTCCCCTGCTGCTCAACCATACTTAGAGAAAGCCAGCATAATGGAAGCTCACCAGGAGGTACAGGTGCAATGGTTGCAACACCTACAGGTGCTCTCTCTCCTGGGCCACATAAAGACGCAAGGCAAGCACTTGACCATAATTGGAGCCCTGAAACTGTGAGAAATAATCTTAATGTTGCCTCATTTTCACCGGGCTCAGGCTTTGACTTCAGATATGTTACAACAGAACAGGGTGACAGTGTGATTATTAGCTTATTGTATTATTTTATGTTATATCACCAGCTGCAGTCAATTTTCACACTTCAAATACCTCTCTGTCTTGCTGTATTGTCACTGTTGCCTCAAGGGAAAGACATGCTCATCTAAAAGTTTATTTCTTTTTGCTACTGGCAGGTGTGGAATATTAATAAAGCCAAAAAGTTGAGCAGAAACTGGGGGGAAAGGTTGAAGTTAAAGGATGAAGGTGTTTTTTTTTTTTCTCCCTCTATACAGGGATGATACTTGGAGGTCAACATACTCACTGTAGCTGTGATTTAAATCTTAAGTGGCACAGTTGTGAGCTACCTGCTGAATTACAACTAACTTTAATGCTTTATTGGTTTTGGTTGGCAGACATAAAGTCAGCTGTTCGTTTATGCCCCTAAATCAGCTGAAACCTAAGAGAAATCGAGCCGAGAGGGTTCCCAATGCAGACAGATGTTTTACTGCTCCAGAGGTGAGCTCTGATCCGCCACCTCTTTGTCCTCCTGTCATGTCCTGACATGGTATTAAGGAGGGAATTTATGATAAGGCCGTAAGTGCTTCTCCGTGGCACAGAAACGGCGTCTATTGAGCCTTTACAGCAATGATTTACAGAGAACCAGTCTGATCACCGGGGGATCGGATGCGAAAGCTTGGTCAGCCGACGTTTCTTATTCCTGGTAAGGACCAAGTCAAAGAGCTGGGGTACAGAGAACAGCGAAGGTTCAGTATTTTAAAAGCAAAGACTTAAAACACTTTAAGAATCGGCTTTAAAACTTTCTGTATTTCTCAGAAGTCAGATCAGAGCTGTTTTAGTTGATGCCAAATAATCAAAAAAGACAAAGTTTCCTAAACTTTTATGTAAAAAAGCAGTGAGATAAATTCAATTATAGGATTTTTTCAATAGCAGGGTCATTTAGGGGGTGTTGATATGAGCACAAAAAATGTTTCAGCTCTTACCCTAAAAATTGGACTCAAAAATCAGCTCAAATCTGTGTTCAAGTCTACTAGATGTCATGTGATGTGATGGAGTCATACATCTGTGTTTAAATTAGAGAATATTTTCTAATTAGAGTTAATTGAAAAGTCAAACTTTGCAGAAAAAGATCAGGAATGGTGAAAGTAAAGTAAAGTGTGTGACAGTCTGTGAGACCCCCAAACAGAAAGTTTTTCTGACAGGAATTGCATTAAATGCTTTTCTTTTGATAGGAGAAATTAAAGCACTCAGTGAGACCACGTGTCTTTTGAAAATATTTTTTTTATTTCGATAGACAACAACGATATACACATACAATCAAAGCGCTATAAAAGCCAACATTTAGGAAAAATAACTCGTCCTTAAAAAAGATTGCATCTAAGGTAAGAGCTTTACGTTTCTTTTTTTTTAATTATTCTTTTTTAACAAGAGCTGTGGAGATTGAAGATTAAAACCCGACCCACGACACTTATCACAACTCATAAATTTGACAAAAAGAGAATAAAAAGCAAAAAAAAGAAAAAACAAAATATTTTGGCTATAAGACATGTAAACTGCCAGAACGATTCACAGGGGAAAAAAATCACAACAAACACAATAAGTTACATAAAATAATTAGAATAAATAAATAAATAAATAGAATGAAAAATATTGCAACAATCTTCAATAATAATAAAGTATGTGCCAGCATTGAAAATTAAAACAATCTATGTTGACTTTTTTTTCTTTTTAAGGCAGTTATACAGCGAGATTTGGATGTGTTTGTAGGCTATTTCAGACTAGGCTTATCTGTATACTAAAGGCATTTGTGGTTCTACTACACAGGGAATTCTTCAGTCACACTTTTTTTCCACCAAGACAAAGTTGATACGTTCCTTCATTCACAAACTGGTAAAGCTACGGTGATGGAGCAATCACGGTCGGTGAATTTAAGAGGTTTTGATGGGGAAAAGGATTTCTGAGAATTTTAAGACATTTCTTAGGTCTAGAAGCTATCATTGCGCATGTGCTGTCCTAGAAAAATACCCTTTAACAGTCAAACTAACGCTTTGTATTCTTTTTTTTCTCTTGATAAACTAATTTGAGAAATAAAATCTCAAAATAGGCCTATATGTACTTCAAAGATAGAGACAAGCATTCAACAATCACTGATTGGCATGAAAAATACACCACTTAAACAACAAACAGCCCTGCCTTTCGTTTGCCTAAAGTTATGGCAGTGAGCATCACAAACTTTTTTTTTAACCCCAAAGATTTTTTTTAAGGTTTTTCTTTTTGTTTTTCTTCTTTTTTTTTCTTCTTTCTCCCCATCAAAGGCACAAGTTCTGTGTTGTCTTTAGCAGGCAGGGCGCACCGGCATTTGCAGCAGGATCACCTGCCTGTTCTCCGAGGGGTGGCACTTGTTTATGTGCCTGGTGAGCCCCGGTGAGCTGTAGAGGGTGGCGGGGCAGTATTTGCAAGGGTAGATCTGGGAGGAGTGCATGAGACGTAGGTGTCTCTCCTGGCCGGCCCTGCTGGTGAAACTCTCCCCGCACACCGGGCACAACAGGCAGTCCACTGGGCTCAGATTGAGGGGGCTTTGGTTTGAGACTTCCTCTGAAGATGGAGAGTTGGATGATGTTGAAGAAGAGGAGGATGCTGACACCGGAGCCTGCTCTGCAGCGCGGTCGCTGGCTTGAAACCCGTGCTCTTCCAGCACTTTCTTTTGCAGAGCCTGGTGTCCCATGATGTGTTTTCTTAGGTATGCCTGACGCTTAAACCTCTTCCCACAGAACTGGCAGTCATATGAGCCATCTTCAGATCCCGATTCAGACAGACCTGGACTCGGGGTGTCTCTGTCACTTATGTCTTTGGCTTCGTCGGAGACTGACTTGACACCTAGAGGAGGCATTTTGGGCATTTCAGATTTGATGCCCTGTGAGGGAGGCATCGCTGGTGCGCCGGTGGTCCGGGGCTTGTGCCAGCGGCGGTGAGATGCGAGATTTGCCGGGCAGCTGAACATCTTGTCGCACTCAGGACACCGGTACTCGACCCTTACTATGCGGGAGCATTTGTGCTGAGCCAGGGAGAAGGGATCTGCGTACGCTTCCTTGCACAGCTGACACACAAACTCCCCTAAAGGTTTGTTTCCTCCAGAGGACTGCGCCCTCGGTTTAATTTCTACCGGCCCCTCTTTGATTTTGAGCCCGAGCACCGGTGAAGTCGTCACCTCGTCTTCAAAGTTGAGTTTTCTAATGGCTTTGGGTTTTTTTGAGGCGGATTTAGATTTGCGTTCTGCTCCATCACCTGCAGGTCGTTTGGTGGCGACCCGGTTGCTTGGTCCCGGGAGGTTGCTGCTGCTGCTGCTGCTGGTGGTGGTGCTGGTGGTGCCGCTGCGGCTACTGTTGCTGGTGCCTATTTTCAGGTCGACCGGAGCGTACAGGAGATGATCCAGGCCAGAGAGCGAGGCGGATGTTGGGAATGACTCAGCAGAAATGGGCGAGCCGAGATTGAAACTTCTCTCAAAATATCCTCGGTCGTGCTCTTTACTGATGGGTCGGGTGGGGCTGTAGATGGCTTGGCAAACCGTTTCTGGGTTACCAAACTGCGCCGGCTTCTCCAGTTTGGGTACCGGCGCGTCAGCTATGGCGAAGTCCGGGGATGCTGAGGCGCGGTCTGGACTTGACGACACGGACACCGGCGGGGAGGGGTCCATCTGACTCGGCAAGGCAACTGGGGTGGGTGGCTCCTGGAGGTCATCTTCATCTGATCGAGTCCTGTAGGAAACATGTGCAGATTTCTTGTTTCTTTTCACCAGGAATCCTTTGGGCATCTTGGCGAGTAACAGCGGAAAGGCACTTCGGGGAGGTGAATGAAATCTGGAGTATCCAGGTTTGTTAAATATATGGCAATACCAGAGGCTTGTGGGACTTTATCTCCCTCGTATATCGATCCTTCTGTTGCTGAAATGTTTTCGTCTCTAAGGCATAGCTCCACTCTTTTTATGCCGGAATGATGCTATTGTTCTCGCCCCCCCCTGTTGCAGTATCCCCGACCAATGGGATGAAACCAAGATCCCAGTGGATTTATGGTGGGAGGGCTCAGAGCCTGGGTTTGGTGAATTTCGTTGGAGGATGTGCAGATAGCTTAGCAGATGTACTGGCGGTTTATTACATTAATGTGTGCGCTCAGCCCCTCCCCGACAGAGGCACACGCCAGGACCCTCCTCTTTTTACGGTCTGATGGGCCCCTACACAAATGCACACGTGCCACTGCTTTGTGGCTCTCCTCTGGGGGCCCCGGAGTTGCCAAAAGGAAATGTCCCTCACTACTGCCATCATCACAGTTTAAAATTAAGGCAGGCTGGGACAAGCTTGGTGAAACACAAACCAAAAGCTTTTTCTTTATGTGTCTGTTGTGGTGTTGGTCAAATAAGCAATTAGACAAAACTGTGAAGCATGTTTACGATGCGGATTCCTACCATATGGTTCACAACATGCTCATATTTGTTTTCTATTCGGGCCCCATCTTCTTCCTATATGCGCGACCTTTACGCACATTGCGCAAAATCTAGGATCCAGGCAATCCAGTTTTATAGACTTTTTATTTTATTGTGTCTTAAATAAACACTATCGAAGGAGTGTTTCTTTATTTTAGGGCACGTGTCTGTCTCGGTAGTTTAACTCGACATATAAATCAGATATCTCGCTGCATACATAAGTAATAAGAAGGCCCTCTGGTCTTTGTGCACAATAGCCACGTCTGCCTATCTTTTTTTTCAGTTTGAAAGGCAAATTGACCTCTTAACTGTGAAACGCGACTCACGGCCAATCTGGCCCACAGCAAGACGCGTGCTGGGCGAAATCAGGGCTCCAGACAAAGAAGGCCGCAGCCGAGGTTTGTGTTGGAAAAATGCTGATATTAGAGCTAAAATGTAGCTGGATACAAACCGAGGACGTTTTATTTTAAATATGTATCATTTTATCAAGTTAACAAAGTCTTATTCAGTTGAGAATCACATGTTTGTATAAAAACTACAACGTCAAAATAAGACAAAAAGATTTAGATTTTCGCTTATTTTGCTTAAAACAGACTTTTAATGTGTAAAAATACAAACAGATTCAGAAAAAAAGTTTAATTCCACAACTCAGCCTTTAAAGACCCCCCTTCTCTGAAAGTATACCCCCACTTTCCCCTGCTCTTTGTAGGCTACCAGTGCGCATCTTGTATAGTAGCCTACATTTGTCTGCTTTTTTTTTTTTTTTTTTTTAGTTAAAACGCCTAAATGTATGCGACAGTGCACCACTTGGCAGAGAGAGCATTCTTTCTCCTTTCAGTCGGCAGACCAGGGAGGAATTAATCTCCATCGTCGTTCATTGTTCCTCTCATTTGCATAAAGCTGCAGTATGACCAAGTCAAATAATTACACAATCGAAGCTGAGCCGCAGGCCTGCGCCTTCCTTTCAATGGGCCTGTGTCCCGATGCCTTCTCACCTGCTTGAAAACACACCGTTATGTTAGTTAGACAGATTCAGATTAGACAATTCTTTCATTTCAACAATTATAATAAATATTGAACCCATATTTATGGAGAAAGATTAAACTAAAAGAAACTTTTACTTGATTTAGTGCGTGTTTACATTTCTGTGTTTGCCCTTCAGTGTATTTAATATGAAGTTTGAAACTCCATGTTAGGCTACCATATCGTTTTATTTCACATCTTTTGTTTGAACTTTCCTCACTGTCTCTAATACACATTATTTAGTTTAGTTCTCCCTTAATGCCTCGTTTGCTTCCTCCGCTCTCTTACTTCTTTTTCTCTCAGTCTTCACGTCTATTAGTCGTGGTTTGTTGGGACTACAAGCTTTGATGGCATTTTAACGAGTTCCTCTTTCCCCCGAGATAATTTCTGTGGGGCGCGTGGGCTGGTGTGCTGGCCACGGCTTTATGGACGCATGCGCGTGTTTGCTCAGTGGCGCGTGCTGCCCTGCGCGGACGGGAAGCATAGGAGCCTCATTACCATACAGCTGCTGCTGCTTTAATGCAGCCCCCTCCGAAACCTTATCTTTCCATAGGATTTTACATTTTGCTCCCCTTTTCTTCTCACCATGTTGTGAGTGTTATTACTGGACTCCAAATAAATAGAAAATACACAAATGAGCAGTTTAAAAAAAAAAAAAAGTATTTGGATGTAATATTAATTTATATTTATAACAGATAACTTTTTTAGGCTGATAGTGCATAGTTTAGCTGTACAGCTAGAAGATGGAGCTGTATCCATCTGTAAGTATATGGGGGTTAAATTCCGGCCTTACTTTACTGCACCACCTACAGGATGAAGTATTAATCCTATAGACACAAAGGAAGTTCACCTGTAGCACTCAAACAGTTCTGTTGGTTCTGTTAAACATTAACTGGTGACTCTGGGAGCTGTGGAGCATTTTGGTTATTTCATTAGGATGAAATTATTCTCACCGTAGCTGTAGAAGCTTCCTGTACTCCTCCAGATGAATGATTGCCTCCATATGCTGTGCCACACCAAGCCAATTTGAAAGTGCAACAGGACATGACTGTAATTGGTGCTCACTACAGGGCCACCTTCAATGCACTGTCAATCAATTATTGTAATGGATTAGCTGAGGTCCTATTCTGGCTGGTTGTAATCTGATAGAGGGCTCTTTCAGCACCATGGAGAGAGCCAGCGAGGGATCCAGATTTAATCAGACTGGCTGCAGCCACAGCACAACCTCAGCTTCAGCCTTTGTCCCCAAAACTAAGAGCAGAAAGGGACCAGCCAGATAACAATGACACGGTAGAACAAAAGAACCAGAGTTTAATGAAGTGATTTGATTTTAAAAGTAGTTTTAAATGGGCTTTTCAAAACTTCTTTAAACTATTTCTACCAAGGGACAGCAGTTTTAAAGATTGTCCATTATGGGTGAAACCTTTCTCCCAAGTTCCGTTTGATTGATCAGTTTCTTTGTTGTTCTCCTGTTTGTTAGCGTATTGCACCTTACAATAATTAATTTAGCATTAAAATGCATATATATATTTTTTATTTTACATGAATAATGTATTTTGTGTTACCTGATAATAAGCAGCTTCTTAGTGAGACACTGCTTTCTACATGATCTGAAATCTAAAAAGGGAAGTTTTGGTGCAAAGTTTATGAGACTGTTTTTTTTTATGGATTAGAGAAGAAAGCAATAAATAAATAACTTCAGTTGCGCACTGTTAGGAAGCATCCAGCACACATGTCTGCTTTTAATAAACCATTGTGGTCTTAATTATCTTAATTTAAAGATACTCAGTCTGCTGATCACTCTGAAAAGATCATTTCCATAGTTTTTTATAATTTGGGAGCCAGATTTACCATCACTACTTTTTCTAATTGAAGTTTTGCAAAACTATCAGTCATTTGAGGCCTTCAACACACAAACAACAGTTATCTGTAAAAAGCCACCATGGCAGGCAGATCATTGTAAGTTTGTGAATCATACAGACCACCAGCTAGAAGATCAATGAGGAAATTGTCTGTTTGGCCATCAGAGCAACAGAGGGGTCACTCTGCAGACTTTAAAGTGTACTTTAGACAGTTGCCCATGAGACCAGGCTACCGTGAAAAGCTCTGTAAAGTGGTATGGCTCTGAGCTTAATACTAATGGACCTCACGGACTTGACTGGGAATGTCCCTGATGTCATCTGCACTTTTGACAATGATGCTGATGACTCTGTGAGGACAAGGGCAGATGTTCTTTGGCTTTAATGACCCTTATGAAAGCAGTCTGTGAAGCTAGCTATTTAATGTAGTCTGTTTGCAGAATCTGCAATATGTGCACTATAAGCTGAAGTGCATCTTTATATTGGATTTGCAATCAAATAGAAGGCAAATGCAGTTGCAGAGAGAAAAACAGAGATGCTTTCAGTGGTTATGTGTGGGTCTGCACAAATATGAACAAAGGCTTCAAAGGGACAACACCAGATTTCCCTTTCTTATAAAGAGCCTCTTATTAAAAAGAGGTCTTCCTGCATATCGGGCATATCAGTGTCTTGAGTCCCAGGGGCATGTTTAGCCCTAATTTACTCATCAGAAACACCAGAGTGTCTCTCAATAATCTCTACAGTCCATTGGTTGTTTGGGGTGCAGTCCCTGTCAGAAAGCATGCCCTGGAATGTTAAACACTAATTCACCTCTGAGCTGTGGAGGTGGACAAAGTGATTGTTCTATCTGGGAGCTGATTAAAACAGGCTCTGGCCCGTTTCTCCCCTCTGCGCTCACCTCTGACGTCCATCACATTCATTTCTGTATTCATGAGTGGATGAGAAAGCACAGGCAGAGCGGCAGCCGTATTACAGATAATAAGGCCAGCGGGCACCACATTCACTGCCACAGGTTTCCCCCCCGGCCCCTGCTCATTCAATTACTTCACAAGAGTTCTCTGAGGCACAGCTGCACTATGGGGGTAAAGAGGAGCAAATTGAGGTACATTCATGTAGACACACACACGCACTTACACACCTCGCAAATACAAAGAAGCAAAGGAGGCACGCACACCGGAGCAAGCGCAGCCAGCATATAAAGGATCTCACTGACAGGCATTTGCTTAGCAGTCAATACATTTCTCACACAAGTAAACAACAAAGAAAGGTCCATCTTCAGTTGCTCGCTTGCTGGTGAGAGAAATGATATCAAGCCCATAGCTCAAAGACTTCATATATGAGGTCACCATTATCTTGATGAAAGTGTGGACAGCAGCTGTATCATCGCTGAGCATGAAAGATGGACTCTGGCAGACCTAATGGGCCATATCCTTTATCTACTGGCTACTATCTGTTCATCAAATGGTGCATTTAACCTATGTGAAAACCTCTTTCAAATACATAACCAACAGTTTCTTGAGTTATTCAGAGAAATATGCTTTAGAAAAAAAGTTAAGGCTTGGGTTCACCTGCTGTGACGGCTGGTGGCTGTCCATGGTGCTGAACCTCTTACCCTTGACTTTATAGTAGCCTTCATCCAGCACCTCATAGGGCCACCAGGTCTTTCCAAAAGTTACATTAAAATATTTGCAACCCATTTTATGTCTGTGTTAGAAACGAGTTGAAACTAGGTGATTTTTTTTTTAAACCAGTTGCACTATTTAAATCCATGTAATGATCATGTCTCCTGTGTTAATCTGTTTAAAAAGCCAGCATGTAACAACACAAGTCTGGTTTTTTACAGGGTCCATGGGACATCAAGAAGTTACTGCAGCTTTTAAAATGGTTTTAAAACCACGGCATTGGTTGTGGTTGGTTTATTTTGTTACCTCTAGAGACATCCAGGCCGGCTATTTCCCCTGCTTCCCGTTTATATATTAAGTTACACCCTCCAGCTACGTTTCCACTTAAAGTCATGAGAATAGTATTGATTGTGTTACAACAAGTTCCAACTTTTACCCTCTTTCAGGTAATTACTTACATAAATGGTTTTATATTTCCTTCTTTTCTTGTTTCTGTTTTTGTTGAAACCTGCAGGAATCTACGGATAGCTCTGAGCAACCTTCTGGGCTCAAATATGTACCTACATTCACTCTGAGAGAGGAAGCCTTTCTTGACATTTAATTTGGGAATGCTACATTTTCCAAACAAAGAATTCCCAGAATTGGAACGCTCTTCATTAGATGGCATAATTTGCATTCTCTTATAATTGTGCTGCTTCCTTGATTATTAAATGATCACCCTAATTAGGGAGCATAATAGGGTTAATCAGACTCTGCTCATCACACTTATTATTATTCCAGAAAAAAGGAAGGAAAAAGATACAGTACTTGATTAATTATATCAGCCTTTTCATCAGCTGGGCTACCACTCCCCCCTCTGAAATTAATATCATGTTGTAAATGGAAGGAAGGAGCTGGCCGGACACAGACAGATGAAAGATTTCACTCAAATTAATTAAGCGCTAATTATGCAACGGGAGTTGGGAGCAGTTTGCATAATGAGCCCTATCAAAAGAGATCAGTCATGGAGAGGAGCTGTAGAGTTTCTATACAGCCTTCAGATGATACGCAGACAGCACTGCACTGCATGAAGAGGGCTGGCACAGAAGTGGGAAGAGGGTTCAAGCACTTTGAGGTTTGAGTCGTGAGGGTGAGGAGTGTTTTGTTTGGTTTGTCAACATGCAGCGACTCAGAAGCTTCCTCACTCCTGACATAAATATAGACTATTCCTTTCCTGGTTAACGATACTGCCTTGGGGCTGCGGGGGACTTCTCTTTTTTCCCCTCTCAGCTTAAGAATCAGATAATGAATTCCCTGGTCCAGCAAGAGGCAATAATAACAGAATGTACCTTTAAGTTCAAGCTAATCACAAACAACCTGCCTCCACACTCCAGGGAGCTTTAAAGACACTAATCACCTCTCACTCCAATTCTTGTGGTGTTCAGTTATTGTTGATCAGGGACTGCACTGTGGCTATCTATTTAGACAATGGGAAAAGGGATTAAACAGACAGAAACTCTCTATGTCCTAATCGCCTGTTTAATCACTGCCACTGTGGTGTATGGATCTGAGTTACTTGAACTGATTTGTGCCATACCTACAGCAATCATGCATTGGCTAATCAGGGTGCACAGCTTGGCACTGTCCTTAAAGGTCCCCGAGTGGAATTACAAAGACTATGATTAGTTAATCAAATGAAGAACCCAATGTCCTTTCTTTATTTTTGTATACACCTTATCTAAATGGAAATTGTATAGCTGAGACACTTCTAGAAGGACACATCTACATGTGAATGATCCTCCTTGAGGCCTTGGCGGTGAATACAGAATGAGATCTTTCATTCCCAATCATCGTGTTATGGCATTGTGGAGACTTTTGCGTGTCTGGATGATATTTGTTGTCAGTGCTCATGTGAATGATGCAATCACTCAGTCTGTTGTGAAGTAAATCAGGAAGCACCAGTCATTAACTCTTCAAACGCGTGCATGATGATGTGCAGCACAGTGTCAGGATTGTATTATTCTGAGCAAGAAAGAAAGAAGTGGATGAGCACAGCCATTCAGCTCAGTTCAAATTATATTTGCACTCTTTTCTTTTCTTTTTAAGACATGCACCATCCATGTGAAAAAAATGTATTCTGTCATTTTAAATTATTCCTGATTCCCATGAGTTCCTTATTTAAAAAGATTTGCTTAAAAGTGACAATGTTAAACAATAATGTATAGTTACTACCCGAAGGTGTAAAATATTTAAATAGACCATAATATGCTTTAACCTGCCATTTTTCCACAGTAATCCTACATACAGTAATATCAAATAAATGTTGGTATCTCTGAAGAAGCTCTATAACAAAGTATTTTTCTGCATAATATTTTATGTGTTTTGAGCACATCCATCCATCCATCCATCCATCCATCCATCCATCCAT
>JBAMIG010000021.1:5833526-5863937 GCA_037177335.1 Kiunga ballochi | reverse complement strand
GTACCAAGAATAGAACCATGTGCATACTAAGAGTCCATAGTGGTTTGTAAAGATTTATCCGATGAATGTAAGATACTCTCTCTTTTGTATATATCTATATATATATATATATATATATATATATATATTAGTGATAATAGTGTTTCTTCTGTATAGATCCCATATAAGATAGCT
Organism: Kiunga ballochi; assembly: GCA_037177335.1. Classification (NCBI taxonomy): domain Eukaryota; kingdom Metazoa; phylum Chordata; class Actinopteri; order Atheriniformes; family Pseudomugilidae; genus Kiunga; species Kiunga ballochi. The sequence goes on along the minus strand of JBAMIG010000021.1, from coordinate 5,863,763 downwards.
CCCCGCAGAGGAGGTGATGTAGCATCCTGCTATGCTGACCCTCAACTAGCAGAGAAGGAGCTGGGCTGGAAGGCTCAATTTGACTTGGAAAGAATGTGTAAGTAAGCACTATCATACTGTACAACCTGATGAAACACTTCCAGAGCAATACGTATCAGTTCTATTACACAGTGTTTCTATAACACAGAACTGTTCATACCTTCCCTAATAATATGCTGATGTTATCACTTTGCATCTGTTTGTGTGTAGGTGAGGATCTGTGGCGCTGGCAGTCCATGAACCCCACAGGATTTTGCAATGGGACCGCCTCTTGATACAACTGCTGCTTGTTCTTATAAATCTCCAATTTCCTGTTTTTGCATCATGTTGGTTAATACCAGGACCTCAACTTTATTATGATCTCTGATTTCTGTTTAATCAGCTGCTTTATCTTTATCTTTGTTTATTATATATACATATATGTATGTGTGTGTGTGTATGCGTATATATGTATGTGTGTGTATATATATATATATATATATATATAATAAAATGAGATTTTCTTTACAGATTTAATAATTTGTGAACCATAACAATGACAAAATAAATACATTTTCTTACATTTCATATTAATTTGTCTTTTAATCTATGCTATTCAGCATTTATGAAACAATTGCAAACTACTTTCTCTTGTGAGTAGAAATGGATTAGTGTTGGGGACACACTTTTGTAAATAAATGGATATTGATAAATAAGAAAACGAAGTTGTGTAATAATAAACTTATTGTGGCTTACAGGATTCTACCTTTATACTAGTATCAGCTCAGTCTATCACAAATCCCTGCAGAAATGCTGTGTAAATATCCAATTTAAAGTAAGGTATTCGTGTTATTTAAGGGAGCACTGGGGCTTTAAATGGCTCCTTGAACCCTCGGGCACCCAGTTAATAAACACCCACGTCAGCACTGAGCTCCAGTCGCTCTGACCGGGTTTCGGTCTTTAGGGCTGAGCAGGAAGTGCCTGACTGTGGACCCTGGTCGAGGGGACAAACAGCCGAGGGGGGAAAAGGCTAAAGCTAAATTAAAATGGATATGGTGGCAGACCTGGGGGCGAGTAGGCTTTATCGGGCACCGGGTGAATCGAGTCACCAGTGAGTATTAATGGTTTTTGTCGTGGGTATTAGGGAGTGGGGCGTAAGCGGGTCTTTCCGACACCTCTCGCCTGAGAAAGAGCCGCTCGGTGTGGGCAGCAGGCAAATCCTCCCCGCTGCTCGCTGCGCTCCGGACCTCCGGCGAGAAGTGGGGGTGGTCTTGACAATGAAAACGGGCGTTTATGCGCGTCATATCCTCAAGCAGAAAATCAGAGTGAATGTATTTATTTTTTTGCTCGTTTGCAGGAGGTTTTTTGCGTGGATGTTTTCCTATTGTGTGGTGGCTGTAGCCTGAAGTGGGCGTCGCTCCAGGACAGGCTGGGTTGCTCCGGTGCGCCGCTACCCGCTTTTCTCTCGCAGGACTGCAGCACTCTCATTACGTGTTGTAAGTCGAAGGATTGCTGAACTGGTGGCGAATAGCTCAGCTATGATGTTTAATTCGTTCTGAATGGCATAAAATGCGGTGTAGACTGTTGCGGGCGGGCGTTGTAGCGTGGGTTATCGGGCGCTGCGGAGCTTCTCGGGAAATAACGCATCCCTCATTAAAAACAACGCGTCTGCGTCAGAGCTGACATAGAGACGGCTAATTGGGTTACCACAAAATAGGGGAACTATTCTGCAAATAGGGTTGTAGCATTTAAAAAAATATATATATATATAGGCTATATATATTTCTTTCTCTGGACTGCATGGCTAACTGCAATATGACACGTCCTCTTCTTTACACCAGTCTGATGTTTTTGATGCATCTGGGATTTGTTCGAGCTCAAAAGGAAATGATGATTAAAAGATTTGTCACCCGATGCTCTCCGACTGGAGTCGGGTGTAACCTATTAAAAAGAATGTTTTGATTGACAGTTGGCTGAGCAAATCAGCGAGCAGAATAAAGTCAGGTGGGCGGGGCGGTCCGGTGAACTGGCGGTGTTCCAGTGAATGCGGAGACAAAGATGCAACGATTGGGCGTGTTTGTATGAGATCTGCTGATATTTGGTGCCTAAAGCAAATAACTTTGTTAGTTTTAATGGCACAAGAAGGAAACTGTGTGTAGTCAGTTTGATAATCCTCTAAATTGTTCAAAATTTCAGCATTTTGGTAGGTTTTCAGTCTAGTCGAGTGAGTTTCCAGCTGTCATTTTAAAATTAAATTTTGCATGTGTATGGTTACCATGCTTCAGTCGTTCTGCCAGGCTTGGACGTACAGATGGGTGAAAAAAAAATATTTTGTGCTCTTCTTATGATAACATAACAAGCAGTTGTATCAATGGGACTTAAAATTATTAATACAACATCAGATTTACAATACTTAATATGTTTAGTATTTTTTTACTAACATAAAAACAAAAAATAAACTTAAAACCAATAACTAAAATAATTGAAATTCCCAAATTAAATTAAGTGTATTTAGCCAGCCAGATCCAGGGATTGTATTAACAGAGTAACATGTAGTATAACCAGCACTATGGATCAAAGATCATAGTAGCTTATTGCTTTAGGGAATTTCAGTGTGCGTTCACACATTACCAAAGGAGGAAAACACTAGCAAGGATCTCATATAAACCGTTTTTACTGCCCATTTATCTTTGGTTTGTTATAAGAGTACTTACAAACAATCATTCTGCAGTGAGGAAGAACTGAAAGTATGAATGATTTTCTAAAAGTGATCTGTTTTCACTGGAGTGGGATGTCCCATGAAATTCACCTGCAACAAGAATCAAAACATCTAAGAGCTACTTCTTAAATTCAGCTGGCACATTAAATTTCAGAGTTTATGTCAGTATAGTTGCAAAGAGAGTGAAAGACTATGCATTTTAAGTGTTACGGGTGAAAGCTTCATCCAAAAAACAGCTTGGCAGCGCAGCTTAGCTTTGTAAAGTTACATCTAAGCAAACCATATGACTCCTGGAATATTTCCTTTTGGACAGACGAGCCTAAATTTGAGACATTTAGTCATGATACACAGCAACGTGTTTGTAAAAACCAAACACAGCATAGCACAAGTATCTCATAATAAATGTCAAGCGAGATGGTGGCGGGATGATGTTCTTAAGTTGTTTTATAGCCACAATATCTGAACACCTGGTGGTTTAATAAGATGACCATGAAGACCTCTGTTAACTAAAATATAGTTTATTGCGAGGTATCTGAATGTTAAAGCTTGACGGAAGCCATGCCGTATAACAAGACGTCATCAAAAGCATAGCAGCAAAATTACAACAGAAAAAAAAGTAAATAATTCTTGTGGTGCTGTCAAAATCTAGACAACAACCTGATTGAACATGATGTGGTGAGACCTGAAGTGCTTTGCATAAACAAATGCTGCAAATCGCAGTGAAGAAAAACTAAATTCCCCCTTAATGAAAGAGATACTGATAAAAAAAACAGATTTTTTTTATTTTCTTTTATTTTCAAGTTTTGTTTAAAATTACACTTCTGTATTTTGGCTTTGTTGTGAGGTTATACTACTTAGTTTTAAAATGTGGTGAAGATTCAATGGTATTTTAAATCCTATCCTTATATGACTGCACGGTGGTATATGGGTTTGTGTGTTATTACAGTGTATATGTGGGTTCTCCTACTTCCTCCCACCGTTTAAAAGACATGCATGTTAGGTTAACCGATCACTGTAAATCATCTCTAGGAATGAATGTGAATAGTTGTTTGTGTCTCTGTGTTGGCCCTGAAATGAACTGGCAACCTTTCCAGGGTCTCTCGCCTGCTCCAGCTTTCCCGCAGCCCTGATAGTGAATAAACGGTATAGAAAATGAATGAATGAAAATCCTTCTGTGGATTTTTAGAAAAGAAAAGGCTGTATTTCAGATAGAAAAGCTTAGATGTGGGATTACAATAATAAAAAGGATTTAGTTATATGAATGAATGCTCATAATATCACCACCATGGTTTAATTGTCTCCTTGCATTTCCGGTCAGGTTATATTACATTTACAGGCAGTAAAAAAAAAGCTGTTTTTGTCTCCTGCAGGCAGCCTCAGAGGTGGTTTAACACGGCTGACATCACAGTGTCTCATCAAAGCAACATACTGAAGCAGCTCAACCAGCAGCGGCGCCAGGAGCTTTTCTGTGACTGCAGTGTTCTGGTAGAAGGCCAGCTCTTCAGGGCCCACCGCAATGTCTTGTTTGCAAGCAGCGGCTACTTTCGCATGCTGCTTTCCCAGGGGCCCGAAGGGCTTCCTGACACTGTCAATGCCACCTTCGACGTCTTCAGCCCAGAGACTTTTACTGTCATCCTGGATTTCATCTACTCCGGCCAGCTGGACCTCTCCAGTCACAACGTGATTGAGGTCATGTCTGCAGCGAGCTACTTGCAAATGAACAATGTCATCAACTACTGCAAAAATTTTATAAAATCCTCCTTGGACATCAGTGTAAAAGAGGAAGACAGTGACCGTTGCCTCAGTTTGTCAGAGACCTGTAGCTTTACTAGTGGAGCTGGAGAAGAGTCCACAGACCAGCAGCAGCAGCAAGGCCCCTGTTCTGTCAGCCCACCACCTGCTCTGTGGACTCGTGACAGCTCCAGATCCCAGTCCGGCTTTATGGGGAAAGACCCAGACCAGGATGGATCTGCATCCGCCCTGAAGACAAATCCCAGCAGCCCTGTTAATGATCTCAGTGCAGAGACAGATGACCTGCAGGACCCTCAAGATCCTCTGTACACATTACCTGGATCGGAGCGCCGTCGTGCAAGAGGAGGAACCAAAAGGAGAGCACCCAACAGCACTCACTCCAGCCAGGGAGAAGACCTGGATATTATAGAGGCAGGGACACAAAAAGCTGAAAAGGCAGAAGAGCTTTATGCCACTCTACCACCGATTGTGGGGGTTATCGGACACTTTAATAAAGGTGTGTCATTAACACACATCTAATGACAAACAGTGCTGAAAAAAGCTGATTCAGTGGAAGAAAAAAGCCAAAAATGATTGTTTTTATTCTCCCTTGCAGATTCAAACCCTGTTATGCGCTTTAAGTGCCCCTTTTGTACACATACGGTAAAGAGAAAGGCAGACCTGAAGCGCCACCTACGCTGTCACACCGGGGAGAGACCGTATCCATGTCAGGCCTGCAATAAGCGCTTTACACGCCTGGAGCATCTCCGCAGCCACTTTGAGACTGTACGTCTTTTTATAAAACCAGATATCTGGTTTGATGTCTCCCTACATGCATTAGAAGCACCAAATCATTCAACATTAATATTTAATATGTTTTCATGAGGTCTTATTCTATTTCTAACATCACAGATCCATCAAGCCAGGAAGCTGGTGTGCAGGAAGTGTAAGTGTCAGGTGACAGAAGAGACTGGGCATGTGGTGTGTGAGGGCACACGACGCTATCGCATGTGCACTGCCTGTATCCAGGAAGTCGGCTGTGATGACATCCCTGTAGACAGTCTAGAGGGGCCCAATGAGGAGCCTGCCCTGTTACTAGGTGTGGATGGAGAGGAGGAAGGGGACATCAAGAGGAGCTGGATGGTGAACGATGAGGATGACCTGGCTGAAGACTCGGGGACAGACCTGATCATCCAGCAAGTGGACGACAGTGATGACGAGCTGCAGTGACAGGGCACCAAAGAGTTTGGAGATCGAATAACTTTATGTGTACATGTTTAAGCCATGGAAAACATTTTATGCATATAATCTGGGCATCAATGATATACTGTAAATAGTTGCATTTAAAATGTAAGAGTAGTTAATTAGTTAAATAGAACTGGTTGATCCTTCATTTCAATAAGTGCGTGATAAAAACAGAAACATTTTTGTTGCTATACTCAAACATATGAAGTATCCAAAGCATGCATACTCATTGTTTCCTTTGATTCTGTTGTAAATATGTGTCAGCTCTTTCAATCAGTGTTTTTTTTTTTTGTCTGCATGAAAAACATCTAATTATTTTCCGAGGATGATCCAGGAATATTTATGCTAAGCAAATAAATAATTCTTGTTCTTTTTCTCACTTAGAGTTTAGCAATTAGTCACGATATGCACTATGATACAATTATAATTTATTTGTTTGATTTTTTTTTTTTTTTTTTACTTTTTGACACAATAAAGATATTTTTATAAAATATTTTCTTGTTTTTCTTCATCATACGGTAAAGATGATTATTGGTGTACACTAAGCAGTCAGTTTTTACCAAAAATGATAAATAATAAAATGAATTATAGATGTAAGAAATGCAGATAAATTACAATGAAGTGCAATTGAAAATCGTAAGACATGGTTTTGTTTGAAGCAAGCACTAATGTGGGGGAGTTGCTTGTTTTATTCTGGATAACTCTTGTTACTGAAAAGTCCATTAGTTTTCACATCACTTGATATTTTATTTTCCATTTATTTGCAACAAAACAAACTTATAAAACAAGAAATATATATAATTAATTTTGATTTGATTTAATAAAAACAGTTTATTTTGCATCTAAAAATATTAATAATCTCTTTATTGAATCGATATTCATTCATAAAAATGCATTCTATGTTGTTTTGCATATATGTTAACAAATTTATTCATGCGCCTTCATTAAAGAAGAAAAAATACAGCTGCCAATAAAAAAGATTAAACTGACTAAAGTAATATTATTTATTTTAATTAAGTATAAACTGTGACATTGGTTTTTAGTTTAAGTTCAATAGAATTAAAAAACAAATAGATATAATATAAAATAATATTCTTATAAACTAATATTTTGTTGAACAATCCTTTGAGAAAATCATTGTCGTCCGTGTTTTCTGAAACTCTTAAGTCAGACTACTGCATGCGTTTACAGAATAGCACTGCTCATCAAAAAACTGCTTGGATTTGTCAAGAAGTACTTTTATCCAGTTTTATTAAGCCCATAATGCCAAACGTATTTTATTTTGATATTTAAGAAAAATAAATTGTATCATTTTATAGTATTGTCTTTATTCAAAACCCTACTTGTCTCCTGCCTCCTGAATACAAGAAAGCATAAGACTACACTACAAACATTTTTACACTTGGTATAAACTTTTATTTATTCAATAATAATAAATAATAAATAACAAATGACTAAATTATTATTTAGAATTATACATTTTCTTTTATTAAGTGGCAATTGTTAATTTAACTTTTTCCTTAATGGAAGGGCATGAATAAATGTAAGGACGATGGTATATGAAGAGAAAGTACAAAAGAGGTGGAAAGGCATATAACTGTCTAAGTTTCCATTTTGTTTTCCCACCAGTAGGTGGTGCTCACGTGCTATTACATTTCACTATCAGGTGTTTCCTCTGGTAGTGAGGAAGACGTGACGTCATAGCGGAGGTTAAACTGTCATGGCGACCCTTGTTAGGCTTGTAACCAGAAGAACCTTAAGCCCAATAATGGGTCAACAATACCTGAAGTTTAGTTCCGCCACGAACACTAAAGCTGTGAGTTTAATTGTCATTTATTTCCTGTTAGTTTATACTGTTGAGTGTTTTACTAGCACGTGTAGTGGTTGTGACATCGCCCCTTAGCTTTTGTTTGGTAACTAATATGATAGCTAGCGCTATTGTTGTCAATCATTAGCTGGATATTTGTGAATAATTTAATATAGATCTTTTTATATGTGCATTTGTTTTACTCAGGTTGCCGTAAAGGCAGGACACGCTCTTCCCGAAAAGGTGAAAATAGTGGAGGTGGGACCTAGAGATGGTCTTCAAAATGAGAAGGTAACATCATGTAAACACAATTTATTAAAAAAATATTACACTGTCACCTAATTTTAGGTGATATTTTGCTCATCCATACTGTGATTAAGCAGGTATATAGTTCAGTAATGATGCAACCCAGAGAAACAACACGAGTCACCGTTGTGTCATCTTTGTGTTATTCTCACTTTCTCTGTCTCTTTTAGACTATCGTGCCAACAGAAATAAAAGTAAATTTAATTGACATGTTGTCAGAGGCAGGGCTGCCGGTTATTGAAGCGACCAGCTTTGTATCCCCCAAATGGGTGCCACAGGTAAACATCTTTCACCTCATGCTGTTCAGTTTTAAAGTGCTGACACACCCATATGTGGCATGGAGCTGATTTTTATCTGTGATAACTGGTTTCACTCCTCCAAATGTTAGATGGCTGACCAGGTGGAGGTAATGAATGGTATTACTAAGAAACCAGGGGTGTCTTATCCAGTCCTCACTCCTAATCTCAAAGGTTTCCAAGCTGCTGTGAGTATCAAACATCCCAACAGCTACATAAATGTCCTGCATATTTAGATATTTTTCCCATTCTAGCAATCGTCGGTAATTGATTCTCATTGTTTTTATGTGCTTTGTTTTGTGTGTGTGTGTGTGTGTGTGTTTAAGTTGCTGTGTGAAATCTAATTTGGTGTGTAAAGGTTTGCTTCATTTAATATGCATGATATTTTTCATCATATAAAGCATTTTTGTTTCCCTTTGCATGTGAAGCACTTTATAAAGAAAGTTTGTTTTGATTTACTCACTACAGGTGAAGGCTGGAGCTTCAGAGGTAGCCATATTTGGTGCTGCATCTGAGCTATTCAGCAAGAAGAACATAAATTGTTCAGTGGATGAAAGTTTACAGCGTTTTGATGAGGTTATGAAGGCAGCTAAAGAGGCTGCTGTTCCAGTTAGAGGGTATGATTTCTGGTTTCCTCTCTGCCTTCTCTAAACCTTTAAATCATGTGTGGCTGTAGTTTAATTCTTGCATTTATGTTTCTTGTCTCTGTAGTTATATCTCGTGTGTTGTTGGGTGTCCTTATGAAGGAAAGGTGGCACCTGAAAAAGTTGCACATGTGAGTTCTAACTTGATAGTTTTGGCATTAAAAGAGCAAGAATAGAGCTGTTTATGATCTTATGAAGGAGAGCTAAGGGACACTCTTTGTCTCTATCTCAGGTTGCAAAGCGTCTGTATGCCATGGGCTGCTATGAGATTTCTCTGGGTGACACAATCGGAGTGGGAACTCCTGGAAGCATGAGTGAAATGTTACAAGCAGTGACCAAAGAGGTGCCGGTCAGCGCTTTAGCAGTGCATTGCCATGATACATACGGACAAGCTCTGGCGAACATCCTGATAGCCTTACAGGTCAGGCCTGCTTCACTTTAATGGAAAATGGGTGGATACATAAATGGAATTTAAATGGAGTTTTGTTAATAATGACTGCATTGTAATGTAATAGTTACTTTTTTGTGTTGCTCAGATGGGAATTAGCGTAGTAGACTCCTCAGTAGCTGGACTCGGTGGTTGTCCCTATGCTCAAGGGGCTTCTGGGAACGTTGCAACTGAGGATGTTGTCTATATGCTGCATGGACTCGGGATTCAAACAGTAAGAAGACACATTTTATGTAGGAAAACTTGCAATTAATATTTAAAGGTTGGTACCAAATAGCAAATATAAATCTCTGAATTTATAAAAAGCGATTGCATAAAACTGAACATGCTAACTGATCTGTATGTTTCCTTTGAAATGTCAGATTTTCTTATGTGAAGTCTTTCCTAACGTTTGACCCTGTGCCCACACCGTAGGGAGTGGACCTCACAAAACTGATGGACGCAGGAGCTTTCATCTGCCGAACTCTCAACAGAAAGACCAACTCCAAAGTGGCGCAGGCCGTCTGCAAACTGTAGACAAAAAACAAACCATTGGCTTCTTAAAACTAACTAAACATTGCAGAGTTTTCATCATTCTCTGTTGAAGTTTAATTTTATACTGATATTCAATCTTGTTAATTGGTACTTTAGCTACACTGACCTTTATTTTTGGCTGAAATGTCTCATTTGAATACTCATTACATAAAAGCATTGCTGAAATAGTGCCTTATGTAAAGTCTGGTTAAAGCTATTCTCGCCTGTTTGTTACATTTTGAGCAGTGGCTCTGCCTAAATGAAGCAATCACTTTGTTTCTGATAATAAATAATGAAGCTAAATGTCCTTGAGATAAAAAAAAAAACTTTAGTCAGGAAAAACCAAAGTTTTGTTCTCTGTTCTGTGTGATCACTATTAAAAGGTTTAACCTTGTGGGACCCATCAGTGCTAATGAAGCTGGGCATTGTTCTGCTTGATTAAAAGATCCTTTTATTTTATATATTATATTTCTAATATGTGTACATTTTAGTCTATTTATTTTCAAAGTACACTTTCCATTCTAACATGTACAGATAAAGATTGTTTAAAAAATAAAAGATTTACAAATGTGTCTTGTGTTTTTAGCAGTTTGCAAAGCAAAATTAAGCCTGTGACGTAAGATAATAATCTGATTATTAAGGCCACTTTGACATAAAAGTAACTGAGCAGTCAGACAAAGTGTCAAAGGGTTTTCAAGCCCATCTGTGAGCAACATTTCTTTACATTTTTCCTGGAGCTTGAAGAATGAATGTGCACCTTTCAGATTCTTTATGCTCTTTGCAGCATCTTGTAACACATGAATTACAGGTTTTCCCTGCAACATGGAGCTCATTTGCCTGCTAGTGGTTTTATTGTGTGCTTGTTTACACAAGCATCAAGTTTCTCTTATACAGCCAACACTCATACAGATGTTAAGTTATAAAAACAGATTTGAGTTTTGATCGACCATATAACTTCAGTTACATGCTATGGTCAGTTTACAGCTGGTGGTTTTCCACTTCTGCTTAAATAGTGGAAGTTTTCACTCCACCTTTTAAGAACCGGATAGGCAAGTCTAACAAGCAGACTGAGAGGATAACTTTGGGATTTTGCAACAGTTAGAAACATTAATCATGTACTGGAAATGAGAAAACATTTTATAATACTCCTGCAAATTCAAATGTGATACAATACAAACATGATGTGGAATAAGTGAGCTCATTATTATTAATTGTAGAAGATGTGAAAAAGGTGACTTTTTTGCATAAACAAATGAGATATTCCATCTATCCATCCATTTTCTACCACTTGTTCCCTGTTCTCTGAACAGGGTTGCTGCCAATCCCCGCTGACATCGGGCGAGAAGTGCAGTATACATGGACAGGTTGCCAGTCCATCACTTACTCTTATTCCTATGGGTAATGAGCCTATGCATGTCTGTACTGTGGAAGGAAACCAGAGAACCCACGCTAAAGGTCACTGGTTGGACGTCCCTCCAGCTGAGGCTTGTATCAGCAACCTTCTTGCTGTGAGGCCACAGTGCTAACCAACTGTGCAGCCCTACAAATGGGCTATTCAGCTTGGTATTTATCTAATGTCCGTTTCAGATGTTTTTCTTAATGAATTAATCAATAACAGGGATCTCCAAATCCGATCCATGACGGCTAGTGTCCTGCAGGTATTAGAGGTTTCCCAAATGAAATCCACCTGATTCAAACTAAAAGTTATCACAAAGTTCAGCACAGGTTTCCTAATGACCCATTCATTTGAATCAGGTGTGATGCTGCAGAGAAGCATGAAGCAACTGCAGAATATCAGCCCTCGGAGAGTATATTTGCAGATCCCAGCTGTATGCATGAACACATAACCGGCATCCAAAACCTCACAAGGAAACAGAATCAGTGCATATAGTTACATATATATATATATTTATAAAAACATTGTCAAAAACTACAGGGAAGATACCTTCACCAGCTACCCACACTGGACATCACAATAACACATAGGCAGTTCAAAGAGCCATCCATCTATTAGGCCCTCTTCCACTGGTCTCCCACTCTGCCAACACAAAATTAAACAGCAACATTCCTTTCGGTGTATTTAAGTCAACAGTGGTCTTGGATCAGGTTATGGTTGTGTATAAGCATGTCAAAACACAGGCAGTCTATGTACAACGTGTGGCGGAGCAGCATAAACCTGATACAGATTAATACGTTTGCAGAACATCTGAACAAAGAAATGCATCAGCAGTTTAAACATGATGTACCTGTAACTGATTTTTTTTTTTTTATTATCCTGGGCAAATGAATAAAAACCTTGTTTTGGGCTAATTTACACACCTTTAAGTATCACTTTTCCCACGGCGTCCACATTCAGACACAGAAATGTCAACATTTCTATACTGACTTAGGCATGACGTTAAATACAATAAAAATAACAAAACACTTTTTGGGTGTTACGTCATCTCTTGCTAACATCAGACATCTCTGTCACACCTCTGCAGGTACGGTGAATACCTTTGCCAGGTGTGTCTTGCCTCTGAGTGTGACATTAATTTTCCCTCCCTGTGTCAAAATTCAATCACACGAGAGCTTCTAGAAACCTTTACTGGAATGTTCTAATAAGAGTGAAGGTGAAAATGCTCATAGACCTTTTATACACAAAAAAAAAAGCAAACCACACAACATAAACAAATCTATTTGGCTTTAAAAGCTTATTTTTGTTTTAATATTGTGGCTTTGGCTTGGAAACCAAAGTTCACATCATTTCCTTAAGAGTATTCGAGACAATCACAGCTTCCTGTGTGATGAATCCAGTACTGAGTCAGCTTCCAGGTGTAAGCACGTACCGCTGTGTGACACCGGGTACAGAGATGACGTTTGTTCTGTTCATGTTACTGGGATTTACTCCGGCACTGCTTGATGAATGACCTTGTTTCAGTAAAATAATTACCAAACCAAGAGGTTAGGAGCTGAGGCTCTAATGCTCTTATCAAGTTTGATTGTAGGTGGCTTGAGTGAGGTGTCATAGTCTTTGTTGAAGGGGGATGTCTTTTCCTTCAGGTCATTCCTTGACATGGCCAAATTGTCATTTTTATAGGACTCATTTTTGTAGTTGTCCTTGTGATGCATAGCCATAGTGTGATTGCGGTTTCTTAACTTTTTTCCCAGTCTTGCGAAGCGCTTTGAGGTGAGATAAATCATCTCGCAGATGTTTAGAACGATGCAGAGAGCTGAAGCTCCTACCATGAAGTATGTGAAGACTTTCTTTTCAGTAGGGTGACCGATGTAGCAGTCCACCACATTGGGGCAGGGTAATACTTCACACTTGACCAGCTTTGGCAGGTAGAAGCTGTCGTAAATTCGGTGCAGGATGTAGAGGAAGGAGATCTCGATGACTGTCTTGACGATGAGGCTGATCAAATAGGTCCACCACAAGCCGCCATGTTTTTTCCCTGTGTTGTTGTAAAGCTTGCTCTCCTCGCCAAACTTGGCCTTGTGCTTGCGCTCACGGTCATCACGGTACGCCACATGCATTACCACCATGAAGGAAGGACATGTCACGAAGATGAGCTGCAGGGCCCACAGGCGGATGTGGGAGATGGGGAAGTAGTGGTCATAGCAGACGTTGGCGCAGCCAGGTTGCTTGGTGTTGCAGTCAAAGTCCTTCTGTTCATCCCCCCAGACTCGCTCAGCTGCCACCACATACACCATCACCCTGAATACGAACACCACCGACAGCCACACTCGCCCAAAAGCAGTGGAGTATTTGTTCACCCCGCTGAGGAGGGCTTGAAAGGTCTTCCAGTCCATGCTCTTTGATGGTCAGGTTTCTCCTTGCTGGAATTCTTTTCTTACTGCAAATTAGTCAACTTCAAGCCTGAAAGTTGCAGAATAAAAAAAGGGAAAGCATATTTTTACTGCCTGCTGTAACACAGCTATTGTGCTTTTGTAAAATGTTGATTTAACTAATTATTTAATGTGAAAAGAACCTATTTTTCTGGAGAGCCATGATCATCTCCCTGTAGCAGTTATATAGGCCTGAAGCCAGGCTTCACAAACACACCCCACACTTTGTTCTTCTTTTACTGCTATTAGCCTACTATTCGTACTTTATGTGTAAAAAAAACATATTTAAAAGTAAAACCAAGTTAAATAACTGCTAAACTTCTGTTGTTTCTACTCGGAAATGGTTTTGTTAGGAGAATCTTTATGCGCTAAATGGGTCAATCAAGCTTTTACGCAAGCACCATTTATTTGCATGATCTTTCGTGGCAATACTGGTTCTTTACTGGTAATTCGCCACTAAAAACAAACGATTAAACCGTTATTTTGAAAGACTGCTCAGTAAGAGTCAACTAACAAGCACTGTATAGGCTATACTTTCTGTACCAACCAGGCGCCGCGTGAACAAAAAATATTTCGAGTTTTAACTGAGACAACTTTACAAACTTTTAGGATATTTTTTCACTTACCACGAAATTTATTGATCCATGCCTTCTGAAAGGTTTCGTCAGCACCCTAGTATAAAAAGATTTTCTTTAAAATCGCGTTGATTCCTTTACGCGCAGATTTGGATTCTGTCGCCAGGTAAGAGAGCGCAGTGTGGAGAAATGCGTGGGGTGTGGTTAAAGAGGAAAGACACGAGCTGTCCCAGATGTTAACAGTCTCCCTCCCATTCTTCACCACCGCATAAGCCAACACTAGACAGCAAGTCGGCTGAATATTTCAGAAAAGTTAGCAGCTCGACAGGTTGTTTCAAAAAGTTTCATAAAGTTTGGAAGCAGATGACCAAACCAAACTGCTTTAATGGTCAGAAAAACAATGTCTTTGTCTGGTAAACACGAAAATAATGTTGCACACGAATTAAAAAGTGACTTTGATTCCACAATGGAATGTTTTTTTAAGCATCATATTTATTGTCCTTAGATTCAATGGCACAAAATGCAAAGCTAATCTGGTTTATTTGCGGGGATAAAACGGTAAAGGTGCGTTTCTTGTTTTTCATTCCAGTTATTTTAATGGCCCCAGACTCAGTTATTGTCTTCCAGGAACAGGAACAATCTTCTTGTCCCAACTTGTTTCTGAGAAGAAAACGAAAACGGCAGGCACGCCTTAAGGTGAGTACGTTTGGGGTTTTTTTTAATGTTTTTTTTTTTGTTTTGTCTTGTTTGTTTTGTCCATGTCTTCTCAAATGTTTCTCAGAGCAAAACAATGTCTAGCTGTAGCTATGGGCATGTTATTGAGCTCACTAAGTATATTTAGTTATTCCGAAAGGGGAAAAATTTTATTTTTATTAGTTAGTTTTATTGTTTCTGACACAGATTTAATGCTTACATAGTGTGATGTTATGGGAAAAAGTATCATATTTCCTTTCATCTATTCAAAGTTAAGGTCAGCTCAGATAACACTTTTACAAATAACAAATCCCCTGAGCTCTAAAGCCTATCCCTATTGTTAGATTATAGCCTATAAGTTACTTTTTATTTGCTCTCATAAATGCCACGTATTCACCAAAAAAATGGCATTACTGTTTCTACTTGTTTGCATGCTTTAAATTTCAGGGTTGTGCCACTACTTGCCAGTTTGTGTCGTACATTCATATCTATTGAAAGCTTTGTTTGCACACACCAAGCCCAAACGGAGAGAGCGTGTCAAGATTTGGATGTAGAAGTTGGTACAGTATAAAAAAAACCACAATGTTTCATTATACTTTGACTCTTTACCTCACAGAATAACCACAGCTGTGTCTTTTAGGAAAGCTGTTTGCAGCATTAAGTTCCAGCATGAAAAGACATGTTTTTCAGTATTTAAAACATGAACTAAAAGAATAAAATTTCAAAGGTGCGGCAGGAATGAAAATAATAACTCCAAGGCTCAAGATGAAGGATTGGTCCTGGCAGTTTTCAGAGACACACCTGGGGGATTGCTCACGCCATGATTCTACCCAAGGCAAGTTCCAACAGGAGGGATCGACACAACAGGATAAACAAGCCTTCACAGTTTTCACTGCTGGCACCCTAACAGGAAGGAAATGTGCCAGCAGAAAGGAAGGGTCACATACTGGTGGTTATCACTGGATCATTTTCAAAGTTCCTTTTCCTTGTTCCTCAACAAGCAAAGACGCACTCTCTTGTTTTGTTGTTTTTTGTGTGTGTATCTAATAAAAAAAAACTTTATTTAATCATTTGCAGCATCACCTGACAAGTTCAAGTAACTTTGAGGCAAAGACCGTGTGGCGAATCCAGCCATTCACACGTGCACAATCGTCTCCCACAGAAAATGTCAGCTGAATATCTTGAACCACATAGTCATAAGAGCCAATGACTCGCTTCCTCTTCTCTACATGGAGGGTTAGACTGGGACAAGATGATGATCCAAGGATTCAGCAGTTCATCAGCGTCTAAATGTTTATAAACACTTCTCAGAATTGTGTGTATATTACTGGCAATGGGGACATTAAACTGAAAGAAACCATCTCTTTACAGAGGTGGTGAGATGCAGCATCACCTAACCACATAGAAGCAGCCTTGGCATACCTCACTCGTCTGTTAAACCACTATGTACACCTAAATTCACATGAGCACAACATCCCATGGTAGGCAAAAAGGTTAATCATTCCCAGGATGGAACTGATCTGTGTGTGTTTCATGAGTGTAAAGGATGCAAACTCCCCACCAAAAAGATCAAATCCTCTTAATGCTTACTTACTTACTCATTCTTGTTTATATGTTATTCGGAAAAAGTCATGGAAATTCTTCCAAAGACCCTGATTGAGCTCAATTTTCTTTAAAAAAAATATTTTTCACAGCATCCAAAAGCTCCTCTGTTCTTTGCAGCCCTATTATCCACAGTGTTGTTTGGTATTCTGGTGGTGGACTGTTACCTGAATCCTCTGAGGATTTGCAGATTACCACCACATCTTACTGGTGGCTCACCAGTAAGATGTGGTGGTAGTCTGCTGTTTTACCACTGTACCTAAACTGTGGGTCAATAAATCATTGCTCTTTTTTCTGAAATAAATGGCAGATGTAAAGATCTTTGTGTTATATTGATATCTAAAAGTATTTGGACATTTCTTTTTTGTTTTTGTTGCCAGACAGCTAAAAGGAGCGCGTTACATTTCCTGAATGTTAAGACAATGAATCCACACAGCTAACCAGCTTTAGGTGGACACAGTGACAGAAAGAAACTTTAATAAAACCAAATGAATCAACAAACCGGTCTGCACATTACGACACAATTTTTTGTGGAATTTGCCAATCTCAGTGTAAAAAATGTCTCGGTGCACTGAGTGTTGGTGCCAAGGTGAATGTAAATACAAGGATTTCAAAACCTGAACAGAGCAAACAAGGAGAAAACATAAAAGAAAGCCCTTTATCTCTCTATTTCTCAAGAGACATGTAACAGTTACACACTGTAATTTGCTATTCAGAAGCCAGACAGACTAACAAATTCCTGAATTGGGTGGAGTCATGGATGAATTAAACCAAGGAGTGGGAGCTTTCTCCTCTGCCTTTCTTTAAGTACCAATCAAATGTAAACACTGCAGCCTCTCAGCCCGTGGCAACACAACAATCTGTGTGGCCAAAGGAAAGGAAGGGCGTTATTAAACTGATCAAACAGAAGATGTAGAAAAAATGTGGAAGTAGAAAAGAAAACATAGAAGTGAGATAACAATCTATTCCTACCAACAGACTTGATTTGTATGGATTAACTAGCTGGTACAAATATTTTTCAGCTGCTTTTTTATGTTAAGATCCTCAATATATTTGCTTTATTGTATGTTTATAACAAGAAAAGTTTTTATTTTGACATAAATAAATGGTTAACTTTGTATAAACTTCTCAAAATGTCTGCTTTTTCATAAACAAAAACATCCTCAAAAGAAAAAAAATATATATTTATTAGAAAAAAAATGAACAAACATGCAGCACGAAAACACTAAAATATGCACATCTGGCTTCTTTAAAAACCTGCATTTCCACTTCTTTGCACTTTTACACAGACAAAGAAAAAGCAACCAAACCATTGTGGAAACTCTGAAAAGCACAGCATTCAATCTGAACACCAGAAGGAGGATAAGACTCGGTATGGCCTGAATGAACCACTTCGAGGTTGGGCTCCAGTGAAAGGGGAAAATCTTACACAGAGACTCTCATGTGCTTGCAAAACACGCCAAACCACGATATGACTCATGCTATTGATGCTAAGGCCAGTTCAGAAACTGCAGCCTACATTTTCTTTTTATTGTTCCTTGTTGTTCTTTGTATCCCATTAAATACTAACAACAACTGGGTGGAAAAAATTCTTTTGAAAAGTTTGCACTCTTCTTATGTTTGGATTTTAAGTCTTTGTTCAAGATACAGCAACACTGTATGAAGGTGCAGGCGTTTCAGGCTGGAGTTTGCCAGACAGCTTTACTGTGTTTGACTCTATCAGGTACCTTCCACTGGACAATGTTGTTTTTGTGCCATTGGGAGACTGATGGACTCCTGAGAAACACTCGTGGCAGCGTTTGCAAATCAAGTAGAGGATTTCAAAGATGGAGAGAAGGATGCAGGTCAAGCTGGTGACCACCATAAAGATGGTGAAGATTTTCTTCTCAGTAGGCCGAGAGATGAAGCAGTCCACCGTGTTGGGACAGGGCACCTGGTTACACTTGATGAGCGAGGGGAAATCGTAACCCTCGTAGATGTGGTAGAAGAGGAAAACAAAGACAGCATCCACACCGATTTTGAAGACAAGTGAGAAGACGTAGGTCCACCACAAGCCTCCACGTTTTTTACCAGTGTTTTGATAGAGTCGGGCACAGTTCTCCCCATACTTGAGCTGGTTTTTCTTTTCCCGATCTTCTCTGTAGGCAACATGCATCACCACCAGGAGTGAAGGGCAGGTGACAAAGATGAGTTGCAGGGCCCACAGCCTGACATGGGACACAGGGAAGAAATGGTCATAGCAGACGTTGTGGCACCCGGGTTGGATTGTGTTGCATTGAAAGTCTTTCTGTTCATCTCCCCACACCTTCTCCGCTGCCACAACAAACACCATGACTCTGAAGAGGAAAACAATGGAGAGCCACACTCTACCAAAAGCAGTGGAGTATTTATTCACCCCACTGAGGAGACCTTGGAGGAATGCCCAGTTCATGGTGAGGCTTGTTCACACTGTCTCCTCTTTATGCTGACAGGAGACAGAGGAGACTATCCGGCAGAAATGGCACTGGCACACTTTGGGTATCTAACGGTACAAAGCAAACAGAATATATAGTTTAATTAAAAATGTTTTTTATAAAAAGGAGAGACAAAGAGAGAAAAACAATGAGGTGTGACTGGGTCATTAGCGTATACATTCATAAAGATTTGTGGCGAAAATGTAAAACTATGCGTAAAATCCGAACTAAGAAAAGACCGATTCCTTTTTTTTAAACCAATTTCACAGTTTTTCTTTAGCAACTTGTCAGAAAGAACAGTAGATACACATCTGAAGACACAAATCAGCGCTTTGCTTTCTAGAGGCAACACCACAGCTGCAAAGTTTGTACAATCCGTGCATAACCGCGCGCGCCCAGAAAAGCAACATGTAAAACGTGTTGACCTAAAGTAGTCTTTATGTCTGCTTAATTCCAGCCCGGATCGATTTCAATACTCACAGTCAAAACGCAGTTAATGTGGTTTAATCTCGGAGTGGATCTTGGGGTATGCAGCGACGAGACTCACAGGACGCGTCCCAACAGGAATGGGAGTGGAAAGGGGTGATGATGCGTCCTTACGTCACGCATTTCTCCCCCCTAACCTGCTCAGGTGTGGCTCCGCTACCCAAAACTTGTTTGACCAAGTTTGCGCCACCAGGGTTGTTGAAAAGGAACTTTGTTTGTAGCGTTTAAAAAAAAAGTGCTTGAACAAAGCAACATTTTGCAATCACTGTGATTTTACATCTGATGATATGAACACAAGGAACATCCTGTTCATCAAACTGATCTTTATGAAAACAAAGACGTCAGATTTCACATCATTTGCAACGAAAAGTTGAATAAAGAAAAGTTTTTCCTTATAAAAAATGTTTTATTGAAATATTTACATGGCAAAAGATTCAAAGTACAAAAATGCTTTTTCACACTCATGTAACATCTGCTTGCACTTTTTTTTTCTTTATTCACACATATTCTCCACAGTCTGAGATGATCACTTTCTGCTTGGGTTTCCCATCTTTTGTTCCCTGTGCCTGCAAAAAGAAAAGCAGAAAACAATGATCTATAGGATTTAAAAACAGCCTGGTTACATTTAAACCTGAGACGTCTACAGGGACAAACATGTCCTTTTTAAAGAAAGGAATACTTATACTTCTTTAAAAATGTGCTTTAAGGGGCAAAATACTCAGGATTAATCTATTTTCTGCACCTCTTTGTTCATGTTAAACAATGTGATGTAAAGCAAAAAAACTGAATGTTACTAATATGTGTTATCATCACAAGGAAATAATTTATTTAATTAATATAAAAAAGAGTGAGTTTCCATTTCTGTTGCCAGATCTTGTGACAGAAAAAAGCAATTTAATAAATATAAAATAAATAATTGTTAAAAATAATCATAACACATTTGAAACTTTAAGACAATTTATATAATATTAAAAGGACAAAAAATGATTTGTAAATAAAAAATACCCAAATTAATATCTTATTCATTATTCCTTTTTTAGGTGTTTATAGGTCTATCTGGAGATCCCATGCTCATTATTCCATTATCTCAAGTTATCCCCTCCTCATACCTCCATTGCTCGGAGCACATCCATCCCTTCCACCAACTCTCCAAACATCACATGTTTGCCATCCAACCAGTCCGTTTTGTCAGTAGTGATGAAGAACTGGGAGCCGTTTGTGTTTGGCCCGGAGTTGGCCATGGAGAGCTGTCCTGTATGCATGAGGAAAAAGAAAGATGAGGAGGCAAAAGATTTTCTGGTGAACCAAACTCCAGCATTCCACACACACTGCACTCACCTGGAGCGGTGTGTTTGAGGACAAAGTTCTCGTCATCAAACTTCCGGCCGAAGATGGATTTGCCACCGGTGCCGTTATGGTTGGTGAAGTCCCCGCCTTGACACATGAACTGAGGGATGATGCGATGGAAGCTGCTGCCCTTGTACCCAAATCCCTTCTCATGCGTACACAGGCAGCGGAAGTTCTCTACAGGAAATATAAGATGCATGATTTTTTTTCTAAGGATCTGGTTAATTTTTTAAAAAAAAACAGTAAAGAAAAAAAATCAGTTTAGGGTATTTTTCCCATTTTTTCCTCCCACAGGGACCACTAGACAATGTGGCTACACAGTACCTTCTCTTTCACACATCCACGCTGGTTTTTTGGCATCAACAAGCCGAACATTATGTTAAATATTAAATAAGCCATTTGTACTGAGACAGAAAGATTAATATGGATTCACACATTTGTTACTTTTTTTCTGTCCGATTCAATTATGTTACAATGAGAAGTGTCTCCATTTATATCTGTGCAGGTTTTTACAACCTGCAAGTTAAAACTAGTGTCTAGTCTCATAGGTTTACATTCAGCTTTAAGTCACCGCAGTTAAAGACAAAACTAGAATGTAGATCTAAACAAAAATGTAAATTAGTGTATTTTTATATATAAAAAAAACTTATGAAGATTTAGCTTAGAGGTGTCCAAATTTGTGTATGTATCCCGCTCCAACACACACTCCTCATATGAATGGATTTATTTAGATCTGCACAAGAACAGATTCATTTGACTCAGGCGTGAGGAAGACTACACAGAAAACCTGCTGGATTGTGGCCCTCGGAGGTGAACATCCTGATTTAGTTACATTTAATACACATTTTTAATTGGAATATAAAATGTGACCAATAAAGAGAAAATTGATCAAGCTGATTACTTCACTTAGTTTTGGTGTTCTAATATTATTTTATGGAAATAATACCAGCTTCACACAAGGCTGTAAAATAACCACATAATGTAAATAAAGAAGCAAAACAAACTGATGTCTCAGTATAAAATAGTCATTTTAACCTCAAATTGTAAAAATATTCTACTTTAAAATATCAAAATGTGAATGAATGTTAGAATATATTCATGTTAGTGTATCATTAGAAATCATTAGTAGACACTAGTTGCACAATACAGGAGTACCTGGTTCAGGAATGTCTCAATGAATGAATGACTCAAAATAAACCATAAAAATAAAAGCTGAGGCAAACTGAATGACTTCTTCGTGTACTTAATTAAAGTCCCTCTTCTAATGTTCATTTTGCATTTTCATACAACAAAACGGGGCAAAAGGAAAACGTGTATTGACGGTTAAGGGTAATATGTGCAGACCTGCTGTCATTGGAACAATATCAGCCCGAAGTAGAAAACGTAGTCTCCCCGCAGGCTTGTTGCCGATCTTAATGTCCATGTAGACCTGAGGATTTACTCTGCTCTTTTTGGCAGGTGGCTCAGCCTGCAAAAACAAAGCAAACTCAAAATCAGTTACTCACAAAGGGTAAATAATCAGCACTTTGTTAATCTACGGATCCACTCTAATAATTCAAGCCCACTGCTGGCTGCAGAGCTGCCACATGAGATAGTGTCCCGCATGAGACAGGCATCTCACCTCCTGGGCTGTTGTTTTAGCTTCTCCAGCTGCTGCCTCTGCTTCAGCCTCTTCCAGGGTCTTTCCTGAGAATTTCTTCAACCAGTCATCATCCGACCACACTAGGGGACGATACATTTAAGTTAGAAACATGGAAAATGCAGGAACAGAGACCTGAGGTATCCAGCTCCAGTCCTGAATGTTTCAGATGTCTCCATGCTCCAGTATAACTGATTCAAATATAATGGCTCTCTTCGAGGGCTTATTGTCAAGCTCTGCCCAGATATATTGACCCATTAATCTGATTCAGGTAAGCTGCAGCTGGAAACACGTAAAACCTGCAGGAGAGCGGTACTCGAGGATGAACTATGGACACCTCTGATTTAGTGAGCAGATTTTAATCACCTGGTCGAGAGGAACCCTCTTTTATTCTCATCGGCTTGGCAATATTAACACGGATCGTACGTCCAAAAAGTTCTGACTCATTCTAGAAGAGAAAAAGAAAACAAATCATTCATTTGTAATGGTGAAGCTAAACCATGAGGAGTTACCAAAATTTAACTGGTAATGCATCAGTTTAAACTACTTACCATGTTATCAATAGCTGCTGCAGCATCCTGTGAAAGACAAAGCCAATACTATGTGTTAAATAAACAATAACAACATTAACCCTTTTTGCACTTAATTTAAAATTGTGAATGTTTTTTTTACCCCCATCAAATCTACAGCAAAATATGGTTATGTAATTATTTATTTGCAACATTATGCTTAAAGACAGGACAGTGAAACCTAGACATACCTCTGCCAACTCAAATTCAATGAATGCAAATCCTCTGTGATTTTCTGCAAATGAAAGAAAATACATATTTACAACAAGGTTTCCTGGAGTTTGTTGAGCACAGAAAACCTGCTTAATACAAAACTTCTGATCATACCTGTTTCATAGTCCAGCGGTATTTGGATGTCTGTAATGTCTCCAAACGGAATAAACGCTGCATGTAACACCTTCTCATCTACTTCTTCTGCCAAGCCACCTGATAAACACACAGGTAAACACATTACTTTATTCACTGAATCAAATAATTAGTCATATTTATGATTTTTTTTTTTTTATAAAACAGGAGGAATAACGGGAAAAGTTTCGTTTGTGGCCAGATAATGACTAAAACCAACATTTCTATTATATATTTCTTTTCAGTTCATTACATAACAGAAAGTGTTAAAGAATCTCGTGTGCTCTTTTTCAAACTAAGTGTAAAATGTTATCGTTTCTCATTTTACCGGCGATTTACCTCTAAAATACGCCATTAAAATTTATACAAGCGCTTTATTTAAGTGTAACTAATTATAATTATATAAATTCATAACAGTAGTATCTGCACATTGGCTGCATGTAGTTACAGAAAAAAACCGACATATTTTAAAGGAAAAAGTAGTAAAACTCACCAACATACAGCACTCGTTTATTAGCCGCCATATTGGAATTAACCTTTGAACTTTCACTCCAATCGCTGATTGGTTGACAGATTCTAAATCCCGCCTCTGTATATGGAATCAATGTTGCGCCACCTGCTGGTCATATAAAGCCTTTCGGCACCTCCCTAATTTATCTATCTATCTCTCTCTCTCTCTCTCTCTCTCTCTCTCTCTCTCTCTATATATATATATATATATATATACACTATTAATTAAAAAATTTTGGGTTTTATTGAATATTTTTGTGTATTGCAAAATGTTTATTTTTGTTTTGAGAAAAAAAAAAGTGACCTGTCTGCACATCTGTCACATGTTTTATTGTGTGACATGGAAGTTTTTGGAACAAAAGACACAAATGACACTCTAAACACTGAGCGACTGAAGTTGTGTGTCTTATAAATATTGTGATTGGTTTTCTCAGTGCCCTCACATGTTAGTTTTGACCAAGAGAATTAACATGCACAGAAACATGCACCCATTCAACGTATTTACATGTTTATATTGGAAAAATCTGTCATGATGGGTGAATTCTCATTAACTTATAGCACTTTGTTTTATTAATATTACAATAACTTAGAAGACAAGCTGCTGGTCAATGATTTATGCCCTTCATTTTTAAGTATCCTGTAACTCATTCAAACATCTTTTCCAAACCTCTAATTAGTTTATCTGATGTTCATCCATCCTAGAATCAAAACACATACATGAAGCCATATAGACAATGAAAGATGCATGATTTTCATTTGTCATCTCTTTATTGAGAATACTACACACCCATGATAACAGGATAAGATGAAGGAATCCATCATTTCAATTCAAACAAGAAGCTTTCAAGCAAAGATGAAGAACAAGCCTGAACCTCCTTTTAGAAAAGGTTTCTCTCCTTTGCCACAAAATAGGACCTGCTTTCAAGATTTTTGGATGATATTGCTTTTAGTTATAGAGTTTTAAAGTAGTACAGAACTAGAAAATTACTGTAATATCCCTGTAATTGTTTCCAAAATGTTCAAGTATATTTAAAATATTATCTTCCTCATTTTGCATAAACGTTCAGAAAACTTGGTGTTTGGAGTCTCTGCAGTGTGTCTGTCCACCTTCATGTAATTACTGCCCTGAAGCAAAACAATGGCATGACATTATTATCACAGAATGATACAAATTCAGACCAACATTTATGATTAGCCTTTATATCCTACCAAACACAACATGCAGTCCTCAGGATGTGGCAGCAGCAGCAGCAGCAGTAGTAGTAGCTATGCTGCCCACTTTCTGGGTGGCGTCTTTCTTTGCCTGGTGGGCCTGAAGCACAGCAACAGCTTCCTCTACCTGAATGAACATGATAAGAAGAAGTAAAGACAGCTTGTTGTGCGCAGAACAGATTCCTCAAAGTCAAAATGTTAGCGGCGTACCTTTGAACGCAGAGATTCGTGCGATTCAAGCATGTGGAGCAGCTCAGAATTGTCTATTTCCAGCAGCATGCCTGTGATTTTTCCAGCCAGGTTGGCATGCATGGCCTGAATCAGTGGGAAAAGACGCTCCCCTGTTTAAAAAGAAAAAGAAAAATAAGTATAGCCAAGTCTTAAAGTGCATCAAGTGTTAAACTGACATTTACCTAACATCTGTTTCTGCTCCTGGGGGGGTGCAGCAGCCAGCATGGAGGCTGTGAGAGGCTCCTGGCCCTGGACGTGCACAGCTGGCTGAGTCTGGCAAGTTTGATAAAAATCTTTTTTAGAGAAGATTATTTATAGATTTGAAGGCTTAATGTGATTGGATGATAATGATGATTAATACCTGCTGTAAGGCAATAGGCTGCACCACCTGGGGGCTGGGGTTACGGACACCAGTAGCATATTTGTAAGGAGGCATGGCCCGGGGACCAGGGACTCCCATTGACGCACGAGGAGCCATGGTTTGGCCTGTAGCTAGCAGCAAAAGGTAAAAAAAAGGAAAGAAAAAAAAGTAGCAGTTTATTAACCTGTGAAAAAAACTCTTCAAACGAGATTTGGTGAGATTATAATACTGCACCCCTTGGGCCTTGCGTGTTGCCACTAGGACTCATGTGTCTTAGACTAGAGCGGGGTCCCGGCTGACGCAGTGAACTGGGAATTCCTTGAAAGTTTCCTGAGAGTAACAAAAGTACATTAAAATAAACAAAACCTTCAGACACATGTACCTGTTTCTGTCTGTAATGCTCATGTTGAATGCATTGCAGCCAGATGCAACATCATGTGCCACATACTCACCTTGACCCCGACCGCCTTGTTGCTGCCATCTGGGATTGGGTCGAATTTGGGCCAACTGGTTGGGGGCATAATAGGTTGTCCTATTCTGGGCCTGGTGGGGACAAGAAAGGGAAATGTATTGTTTCATTGCAATAAACAAATAAAAACCACTGATGAAAGAAACTGGTGCAAAATTTGATAACGGTGTGATGCAGTTATGATATTTCATACTACTGTTTAAAAAAAGGCCCTAATGGTGACATAGGACCACCAATGTCATCATTAACACGTGTTACTGGTTCTCAGCTATGTTAATGTGAATGGATATGGTCCCTGAACCAGTGACTAAATGTCATCATCCATTGTGAATCTTTTTCTCTCACCTGCGGCACAGCCGGCATGAAGTAGCCGCTGGTGGGCTGGAACTGATTAATGATGGCGTTAGCCGGCAGAGCCCTCATGCCAGCTATACGTTGCATGTACTGGTTGGTGAGGTGGGCTTTGCGTTCTTCTTTACGCTGAGCAAGAGCCACGTATAGCGGTTTGGATCCAACAATGCGACCATTCATCTCAGTCACAGCCTTGGTGGCCTCTTCAGGTGAAGAGAAGCAGACAAAGCCGAAACCCTTCGAACGGCCTTCCTCGAGCATCACCTAAAATAACGAGGATTCAGTTTTTGGATATTGTTTCCCAAAGTAAAGAGTTTCTGGATGTGTTGAATCATTTTTATCTCACCTTTGCACTTGTAATGGATCCGAATGGAGAGAACTCCTTGCGCAACTTCTCGTCATCAATGGTGTCATCCAGGTTCTTGATATAAAGATTAACTCCCTGTCAAGACAGGTATACTTAGAATAGCAAACACCCGTTTGTTATTATGTATTTACTTAAATAAAAATAACGGAGAGTTTGTAAAACCTTGCTTGCACAGACCTGATAACGACTGATCCTCTCTTGTTTCAACAGCTCAAACTTCCTCTTCAGCTCAGCCTGCCGTTCCATTTTTTTCTGAGCTCTGCCCACAAACACAGTCTTGCCGTTGAGCTCAGTGCCGTTCATTTCCTCTACAGCCTTTTGACGAAACCACATTAATTACAGAACATTTCTAGCAGTCAGACATTCTCTACACATTTCTGAATGCATGAATACCTTGTTGGCATCCTCATGTTTCTCATAACTAACAAATCCAAACCCTCTGGATTTGCCTGTAGCATCTATCATCACCTTCACGCTGAGTGTTTTGCCTGAAAAGTCCAAAGTGTGGACATGAAATCACAGGACTACCCATGAGCAACAGATATCTACCTTGCATTAAATTACCGTATTTGTCAAAAAGCTCCTTCAGCCTTTCGTCATCCATATCGTCCCCAAAGTTTTTGATGTAGACGTTTGTAAATTCCTTGGCTTTGGCGCCGAGTTCTGCTTCCCGTTCTTTGCGAGATTTGAAACGACCCACAAATCTGAACACAATGAGCAGCAAAAGCAGACAAAACAACAAAAGAAACCTTTTTGAAAAGCAGTCCAGACAAAGCAAATCGGGCTCCACCTTTTCTCAGTTCTTTCATCTAAAAACATGAACTTCCAGAGTCAAAAGTAAAACGTTTTATCTGCAAGCAAAGGAAACGAGGACAACATCCACAAGACACATTCACAGATACTTTGCATGATGTGATTCATCATTCTTGAGGTCAACAATGGCAAAAAAGGAAAACAAACAAAAAAAAAATATCACAATAAGCAAGCGGGTAAGCTGGCATGCCAGACATCACCGTGACAACCATCTTAATTCCTGGTCCAAAATGTGATGAGGAGGTGGATGAAGGGGATGGAGGAACAGAGTCTCACAGTACAAAGGAAAGCTGAAGACAACCAAATGATCTTATATACCTTGCTACGGAGACCTCTCCCCTTCTGCCATCCAGAATTGCATTCCTGCATTCGATCCATCACTAAAACACACAAGTGTGGTCACACACATACACACACACACACACAGATATATTCAAACGCTATGATGGGTGAATGGTGAGTGGACAAATGAGGCAACAGAAAATGCATCTGGCAGGAGAGAAAAGTAAGGTTTTAGTGGGTTATTGCTTAGTTCAGAGGTTTTCCTCAAACTGGCGGAAATAAGAGATGAGTATATTAGTCATTATTCACACACAAGCTCACCAACTGGAAAAAAAAACACAAGAAGTCAGTTCACTCAGCACAAAAGCAGAACAGTACGGTTCGTACATATAAACATATCCATAACCCTTATCAATATGAGCTCAGCAAGCAGAGCACCTTCTAAATAAGGGCTTTCAAATAGTCTTGAAGTAAATGTAGAGTACAGCTGAATCCTATTAAAAAAGGCTTTTAGGAACAATAACAAACACAAGCAAAAGACGATCAGACACTCACACCTTGCGGTCATTCAAAAGCATTCCGTTCATCTTTTCAATGGCGCGATCGGCTGCATCCTGGGTCTCGAAGTGGACAAAGGCGTAGCCCTTAGAGCCATTTTCATCACAGACCACCTTGGAGGACAACAGGAAGACATGCGAGTAACTGTGACTGTAAATGCAGACACTGACTTTTAAGCAACTGATTTAGGAGAAGAGGAAATGCTCTGACATAAAAGTAGCTTGAGCGAGTTGGTGAGCCAGTATTCAGAGAGGCAAACTGAACATCTAAACATGTAAAGAGGCTAGTTTAGTTAAGTTTACATTTCTCTGACAGCTTTTATCCTTCAAAATAAAAGCTTCTTCAGAGTATTGCTTCAATCAATGGGGACTTTTTTGTTCTTCTTTTGCATTTTGTTTATCTGCAACTCACAACACATATGATCTGCTTTTTATTAAAAAATGGAGGAATGCATGATGCTTTGATTTTGAATAAAAAGCTAATTAATAGTGTGAAGGACGTTCATGTTGGTTTGAGCTCCTTCCTTACTTTTAGCTCATTTATATAATACACACTCTGAATATTAAGCATGCTAAATAAGATCTTCAGCATGTGATGCTGCATGACTGTCTGCTGTGTGTAAGTGAAAACAGCATTCACATTTAAAACCGTACCTTGCAGGACAGGATGTTACCAAAGGCAGAGAAGGTGTCATATAGGGCTTTGTTGTCGATGGATTTGTCTAGGTTCTTGATAAATACGTTTCCCACACCCGATTTCCTGAGGGAGGGGTCTCTTTGGGACCACATGATTCTGATCGGCTTTCCCTTTACCACATCAAAGTTCATGGTGTCCAGGGCTCGCTCAGCTAGAGAGAGCAGGGACACAGAGGTGAAGGGTGATTTCAAAGTTATTTACACAGAACCAAAGCTATGCAAACGTATCTCTCTGTACAGTATATGTCAAGCTTCGGTTTATGTAAACTTTATTTTTATTTCTCCATCTTGTGCCATAAAGCAGCTATAAATAAGAAACAGCATGGTATTTCTGTTGTAAACAAGTGCAATACCTGTTACAATGTAGGGTTATTGCTACTAAGTCTGCTAATAAGGCACATGGTGAAGATTCTGCAGAAGACCATGTGGTTGATGAGCTCTGCCAGCTGCTGGGACAAGTCTGAGGCAGCTGCAGTGGCCAAGCTGGGAGCACATGTCTCTTCATTCTGACCAACCACACACACACTGCCAGGCCACTTAGAGAAATGGTGCAGCAGAGCTGAGAATTCATTCAACTTGAACACAACAGAGTGAAGATTTAACACACTTACATCACGCTTAACTTTTCATTGCTCTGCTGGGCCCAGTAAAATCAGTCTATGCCATTTTTGTCTATTGCTTTAACTCTCATGTCAGTGTCATGAGCGCACGTGCCAAACATCCTTTTGTTCGGTCACTCCACAGCAAGCGACACACACACACACACACATACACACTGGCTAGGCTTTCCAGCTAAAAGTGTCTGGTAAACAAAACGGAGCTCCCTTGCGTCTGCTGGCATCAGCAGTTTGGATTGCAATTGTACTTCACCACCGTAAGCTCAGAGAAGGTGTGTGATGTCTGCCAAACATGTAGACTTCTGCATGTTCAAAGTGAATCTTTGGGTTGATTGTTTTAAAAGCTCAAAGTAATTTTGTAATAAATAACAACTCAGCTGTTAGTTAATCTGGTTATTCAGAATGGGAACTAAGAAGTTCTTACTAAGAAGTTAGAAGGGGAGTCTTGCATGGCCTGTTATTGTTCACTGTTTGTCTCTTAAGTGTCATGGAGCAGGCAAATTTTGG
>JBAMIG010000021.1:5800845-5833426 GCA_037177335.1 Kiunga ballochi | reverse complement strand
GTTAGAAGGGGAGTCTTGCATGGCCTGTTATTGTTCACTGTTTGTCTCTTAAGTGTCATGGAGCAGGCAAATTTTGGGCTGCTCAAAGGGAAGTTCTATATTTAGAAAGAGGTCCTGAGAGGTATGTGCTGGCATGGGGTGTGCAGAGAATTCCCCACCATTGATGGGGAAGAGACACATTCAGCATGAATGCTCAGGTCTGGTGAGTGTGTACACATGCAAGTTAAGAAACCCAGAGATCACAAACAACTTTGTTACAAATTAAATCCTGCACACACTACTTCAGCTCTCAAATGTCACGTCATTCTTTGTATTGTTCAGGCAGCCAACATCTCCAAGTCGAGCACATGCTGGGGCTCCATTTCCATCCCCAACAGACCCCATGCTCTACCGAGAACATGTCAGCCGCGACAACACATGGGGTCGTCTCAATTGCGGTTTGTTGCACATTTCTTGGAAAAGATTCTGTGACTTGGGCCTGGACCAACTCAAGCCCAGATAAGAAGAGTCACAGATGTTTTTGTTGACACAACAGGAGGAAAGTTCACGCAAAGCAAAAAAAGCGTCACCAGTAGTCTATCGACAACCACAACACCTGCTACTTTGCTCACCACTGATACCATTAGATCCTACTGACTGTACACAGAAACATGACAAACGTATGTTTAAGCAGTGACACTGTTTCACATCTTTTATCAGTGAGTTAATTAATTGCATATGCTAACAGCATGATTGGCAGATCACAAACCCCTGAAGCTCCGGGATTAAATCTAAAACTGCCAAAAAAAGGATTCAGCAATTTTTTTTTAAATGGCACTTTGCTTATTTTGAATAGGTGGGGTAATGATCCAGTGCATAACATTCCCACTGGGTTCATTATTATTTAATCTATTTTAAATTATTTTCTATCTTTGCAGAAAGATATATGGTTAAAAAGCACAATGCACTAAAGCAATCTTTAGGCTGTAAGAACTGGGACATGCATATATAGGTCAAATGACAGCTTCATCCAGTCTGAGCAACTGTCATGGCTGTTCTGTAGCTGCAAAATTATCTTCCAAACAAAATCAGGTTATGTTGGACAGCTTCCAGACCCAAAAAAAAAAACATGTTGACACTGTTAGTAGAATATTTTGCAGGATGCATGCTTAAACTGCACAGAGATCAGCTGTCCCGGCCCATTTCTTACCGTCAGCAGGCTGAGAGAAGTTCACATAAGCATATCCAAGAGACCGGCGGGTGATCATGTCTCTGCATACCCGAATGGAGAGCACCGGTCCGGCAGGGCTGAATTTCTCATACAGCATAGCCTCCGTGATGTCGGGGTGCAGGTCGCCAACGTAGAGAGAAGCCATCGGATAACTCCCCGTTGTTGTGTTCATATCTCACACTTCACCGAATATATTAAGATTATATTTGTAAAGCTGCCTTTAAAAATATAGAAATGAAAGAGTTCCGATTTGAACTGTAATCCGGGTCCAAATTGCGGGTCAGTTTTCCAGAATAATGACTCGCTTTGAGTAGACAGCTGATCCAGATGAGAGAAATGTCAGACCTGCAAAGAATCACGCTGAAGACCGAAATCTTAATTTCTTCCTTTACAGATGCTTACTTCGGCTAAAGCCCGAAGCCCCCTGTTTATTTATTTTTAATTATTTTGCTATTTTTTTTTAAGTTTGTAATTTTTTCAAATATCGTAATAGTTTTTTATGAGGATTTTTGTAGATTTTATATTTTTTATATTGTTTTTATTTTAAGTTTTTCCAAGAACTGTGAGTTGGACACTCACGGTCGTTTTGTGTCCGGGGAAAGAGACTGCGTGAGGAAAGCATGAGGACTTTATAGAGAGTAGCGGTGCGGAGGAAACAGTGGCCAGGGTCAAACTTGGGATGGAGGGGTGGGAAAAAAAAAAACTGAGCATGCGGTATAAAAGGGAGAGTGCACACTGATGTGTCCCAACTACAGAGCCCTGCTCCCCACAGCGACACCTGGGTGGGAACACAAACGTTTGTGCGCTTTATTCTTAGTTGGACGCAAAAAGAAATGGGCTTCATTGAAATAAAGTAAAAAGGGGGGAGACAGAATCCTTAATGATTGCATTTCCAAGCTATAATGAATTTGCACATGCTCCTACAGCTTTAATAGAATAGCAAGAGAAAAAAGCCTGAACTTGAGCAACCTCCAGTTGCTACCATATTTAGTGACTGCACAACTGATTTTAAAATCCTTTAAGTTCATGTAATCTAACAAGAAATTCTGATGTTGCCTAACCATTTCCATTGTGGACTAGCTTTTACAAGTTTAAGTGGCCCAATGCATTTTTTTTTTTTTTTTTTTAAACAGATCTAGTTACATGGCATAATGTAGTCTGATGCTTATGGATACATTTTAGCATCCCAATAGGGTATCATGAAACCAGTTCAATGCAGTGGAGGGGATGCAGCTCTGCCTTCTGTTAAAGAGTTTCCTAAACTGAAGGGACCAGTCTCTTCACATTGAACAGTCAGGTGTATTCACACCGCTCCTAAAGTTAGACAGGCCCAGTTGCATGTTTACAAATGGTTTCTTATGGGCTCAGAGAAATTTAATTCACGTCATCTTTGATGGCACTCACTTGTAACAAGACAACAAATTCCCCTCAATTGAGTGGGTGGAGGGGTCAAAGTCCATCCAAGGACCACTGTCATGCAGATATTAGATGCTCCCTGCACCATCTCACATGATTAGAGTTACAGCTTTTTGAATCAAGTTCCTACAGATGTAAAGCAGAGATCAAAAGCTGCAGGACAGCAGCCCTCAGTATAAAAGTCATGGAAAAGAAAAAAAAAAAAAGTGTGCACGCAGCTGTAAATACAAAGACTTAAAAGCCAGGCTTCATGTTTGCTCTGCAATTTATTTGATAGAAAAGAGTCAGGAAAGGGAGAGTCATTCTGCTTTGTTCATCTTCCTGCAGAGAGAGAGAGAGAAAAAAAAAGAAATTAAAGTTGATTTGCATGTATGAATATAAAGGGCATCAAAAACCTTAAATTATACCTCAACAAATTCAGGAAAATAGAGTGCAGCCCCTCCAGTCTGGTCCCCCGCCTTTTACGTGTTGTATCCTTTTCACATTTCCCATCCTGCTTCACTTCCTCATAGCTCAGCGTCTGAGAGCCATCTGCACTTTTTGAAAACTCCAGTTTAGTACGGATTACTGGTTGGTTGTCAACATCCTCCATCTGCATTGGAGGTTGCTCATCTTTCACTGGGTTTAAATGGGTTGGTTTAAGGTCACTTAAAACAGCGTCAGCTGGCATCCAGTTTGGCGATTCTTCTGTTAGTGTCTTGTGGGACAACACTGTCATTGTGGGCTTCTTAAGCAACAAGACACTTATACCCATCTCAGTTGGCAGTGAGGGGGCTGCTTGTGCATCCTCTACATCAGATTCCCCAGATCTTACAAGCCGGCCTTTTCTTTGGAATCTCTCTGCAAAAGGTTCTTTGTGGAGAGTTGACCATTCAGCTACAGGTAGGATCATATCCAACAGAGAATCCCCTTTAAAGTCATTTACAGCAATCTGGTTTTGGAGATCAAGCAGATCAGTCTCTGGAAAACTTGCATGGTTACTTTGCTCAAATTGGTTTGGCAGATCTTCAGACAGAGAACTTATTTCATTGCTTGAATCAGGTTGCACCTGTCCAGGTAGCCAGAGGGTCAGCCTAGCAGCTGGGTCTTGTCTCACAACAACTACACCCTGTGGGGCATCTTGAATGTTTGATAAGGACTCAGGATCGTGGACAGCAACAGGTTCGGAAGAAACTGATTGTACAGAGTTGGGTAGAGAGTTTTCTGAAGTGTGTGGTTCCAATTCTGGAAGAGCAGGACTCGTCTCAATGTTGTCCACAATTAGCAAGGGACCAATCGTGACACGGCCCTTAATAGCTAGAACAGTAAAAATTTAAATTCATTCTTCAACACCACCAACAAGGCTTCTTTTAACACACTGGTGTATTTGGGAATTCTTGAGTGCTCACCTTCAGGAAGATTTGCAGATTGACCTTTACACTTTGAACTGCAGCACCCACAGACCTCAATCTCACCACTTAGTTCCTCCCATCTGGAATACAAAGTCTCAATACTACCTTTGCTTATAAAGACACAGACACACAGGCTAGCTACCTTGACTGGATTAGATCATAGTTGCAAGATTTAGAGACGGAGGTGATCCCTTTGTCAGAGACGAGAAGGTGACAGTGGATGTAAGGCTAGAGGGGGTTGGGAGAAGAGGTTACAGTAAGTGTTGCAGAACAAACCCCATTGTTCAGTTTACCAAAAATAAAAGGCGGCTGACCTTAGAAATAAGATTAGATGTATTCAACATGAAATGGACCACATCTGCTTTGTCAGAGGCCACAAACTTTGCAACAGCATGAGGAGAACCTAAGGAAGAGGAACACCTGGAGGAGAACATCTCAGTTCAGGTAAACTCAACTGATAAAGTTATGTCTACTACTAGGTGATCGCGTACCCTTTGTTCATTATGACTGCATGCCTGGGTCTAGCATAAGGCTCTGGGGATGCAGACACAGAGCAGGACTGGATAAAAAGCTGCTCAAGGGGCCCAATTTGGGCTGAAACCTGGAGGTTGATCAGATTGCCCCTTTCATACATGTTGGTTTCTGCTGTGTTGGTCCAAGAAGCTGAAAGAATACAGAGTTTAAAAAATGAAATGTCAAAAAAATGTCTGAGCCAGACTGCATTACTTACAGTCCATAGCTTGAATGTTGAAGCTTAAAGCATTCACTGGTGTTTGGGCCAAGTCTGCATCTCCGTTCAGGCTGAGAGTGGAAGAAACAAGTTTTAAGCATAGCTTATAACCACTTTGCATCTTCAGGTAACTTACGTGTTTGGGATACAGTAGATGTATACAGAGGGGAGAGCTTTCCACCAAGTCGGAGTAGCTTTCTTGAGGTTTAAGTTCAGGGAGTTGGTGAATGCCTTCATGCCATTCTGAAGCTGCAAAACATCAATAAGGCTTCATGTTGGCAGAACTAGAGAAACTAAGACAGAACATACTTACCACTGGCGTTGTCCCACACTCATCCAAATCATAAACAAAAACAAATTGGTTTGGTAGTTCCTTGTTGCTATAGCAACCATTACCAAGCTCTATTTCCCCTCTAGTCAGAGTGAACCCAAAGGACTCCTTATCGACCAGCAGGGTTAGATTAGATTCATCACAAAACACCTGCACCCTCGGAGCATTCATGGTTGGAGGGAACTCAGGAAATGTGTCAAAAACAGGGGTCCAGGCCCGCCAGGAGCTTAGGATGTTGTCAAATGGAAAGAGATCAACAGGTCCCTCAAATGGAAAAAGTTTCTCATTTTCAAAAATGCTGTCAAAATCCCAGGGAAATGAAACATCTTCATATGTCCAAGCAGTAGCACCAATAAAGTGACAAAGAAAAATACAAACGACTTGCTGTATCGTCCCCATCATGAGCTTTGAACTGTGCCGCCAGCACTGACTGGTTTTTTAACACCAGCATGTCATTAATAAAGTGTGGCAGCAAAAGAGACAGGTGTGGGCAATGAGACTGATGGGGCTAGCAGGCAATTTTGCAGCATGAGAGATAATTCTGACATCTTATAGTAGCCAGGTTTGATAAATATGTGATAAAAAGCATTGTGAATTGTTTGTCGTGGGTGTATTGGTTTCTGATTGGGTCCTGGGATGCCCAACTCTTCATATTTTTTAGTGTTGCATTGTGAAATAATAAAATGTATATATGTAAATATATAAATGTTCAGTCAACAGACAAAATGCATGTTGTGATTTCAGGACAGGGAGTGGTTTTATTCAAACTCTATTTTAGAAACTTGTGACTTTAGCCCCTCTCTGGTCACATTGTTTAAATACAGTTTTCTCCACTCCTTCCCTCTGCTTTCAAGAGTCTGCACTTACAGCTAAACCTGTCCAGGTTCACACCAAACTCCATGAATGTGCCTTTAACAGTCATCAGGCTTCTTTCAATGGTTTTTTATTCTATTTTTCATGTGTCCTAAAGCAAAAAAGTTTGACATTATGCAGAATGCTTTACATTTTGAGAAATTACAGATTCACAACCCCTGAATCTGAATCAACTGATGCACTATGTCCTCTCCATCCTTTTAGTATTCATAATCTGTAGCTCTATAAATCAAATGGATCATTTCCACATGTCGACTTTTCTTTCCATCATTTCACAGAAGTTTAACATATCTCGGCTTGCAACAAATGTCAAAAAGAAGCCCTACAGTCATTCATGCAGCCTGATGTTCAAATTAAGCCCAGGCACAATGACAACAAAGCTGTCAGGATTCAACTAGTCAGACTTTAAACTGCACCTGAATGTTCATTTATGCACCTGGAATGAACTGGAACGTTTACAACTGAAGGAGTCTGAGTTTCCTGTGAAATGAAGATACTGCCAAATGCAATGGGCCCAACTTGAGACCTCCAAGAGTTAGAGGCAATAAAATGTCAAATAAATAAACACACACACACACACTCAAAAGCTGGCCACATTATA
The DNA here is from genome assembly GCA_037177335.1 of Kiunga ballochi. Lineage (NCBI taxonomy): Eukaryota > Metazoa > Chordata > Actinopteri > Atheriniformes > Pseudomugilidae > Kiunga > Kiunga ballochi. The sequence goes on along the minus strand of JBAMIG010000021.1, from coordinate 5,826,874 downwards.
AGCATTAAACTGGTGAGAAAATCTCTAAATCAGGGATGCCCAAGTCCGTCCTCACACTCTACCACCCCACAAATTTTAGATGCATCCCTTCTCCAAGACACATAAATCAAATAGCTGAAATCCCTGCTTGCATGTCATGCAGCTCTGCAGAGGCCTGGTAACGAGTCATTCATTTGATTCAGATGTATTTAGCAAGAGTTGCCTCTAAAAGTTACAGTTAAGTTAGTAGACTGAACTTGTGCATCTCTGTTGTAAATGTAGTCTAACCACATGTGCAACATTTATGACCATGATGTGATAAGAGCAACATGCTGGCAACAAAAGTATGAGACTGACTAAAATCCTTTTCTCTAACACTGTTGCACTCAATAAAATGTTCATTTTTTTTGGTTAAAAGGAATGACTTGGAGTTTTTTTTTAATTAGTGTTTTGCCTATGTTGTTCTGTATTTCTTGAATTACAATCTAAAGCTGCAACAAGCACATTTTTAATAAGTTTGTAAATGTTTAGTAGCTGCAATGCAAAATTAGCCTATTATTACCTAACTTTCATCACATTCATAAAAATCAAAGGATAATTGTTTAAGTGATTTATTTTGCTGGTGATAAAAGATTATAATTATTTATTCAAATCCACATGACCCACTCTGAGGAGAAACTTGTTTATTTTAGAAAATCCTCTGTTGGGAGTTTGCTCCAGAGAACGGATTTATCTGTTTGTTTCATTTTCTTTTCACTTTTAATTACAACATTTTCAACTTTAACTTGTAAGTTGTTTGAGTAAAGGATCAGAGGATTAACCCTACACCTGCCGTTATCTTCACACCTGTGTTGTTGTCATTGGTCCTGACGTTTTGGGGGCGGGGCTTCCAGGCACGTAGGTGGAACCCAGGCAGTGTCGTTTGGCCTCAGGTGAGCGCGAGTCACGGAAGACGACCTGATGTAAGAAAACTGTCAAAAAAATGACTTTATTACAACTCTGAGAATAATAGCTGGATTTTAAGGGCACCTGGAATTAAACATGACGAATTCAGGTATGTTATCTTAGATGTTTGCTGTATGGAAATGTCAGGAGTCAACATGTTGTGAAGCTTTAGGCGTGGCCTGTGAGTTTAAGTTTACACTGATATTTTTAGGTTCTTTCCGACCACTTTATCCACGTTTTTTTTTAAATAATGGAGTCTCCTCTAGCTAATAATGTTTTCGCCTTACGTTTATGCGTTTTCACCTCAACTATAGTGTGTAAAACTTAAAGCAAAGGTGTAAGTATTGATTTTGATATATACAAATATGTTAAATATGTTAAATATGCAACCATGGTTCTGTGTAAGTCTTGTGAAATATATTACTGTAACATGTAAGCCTGCATGAAAAGGGATCTCCTAATATTAATCTTTAATATTTTTTGTATATTTGTATATTATTTATTGCTTTTTTTATATATATTCCAATTAGCATGACACTAATGGGAGATTGTATAGAGGGGTTCCCCATTTTGGTGGTAGTCTGTAATGTATAAACACAACTAACAATATTATGACCACACACATGGAGGCATGAATGAGACTGGAAGCGGCTATGTGATCCACCTGACCCCTGAGGCCAGATAAATGTGGTGGTGGATGTGTTAACGTCTTTGTGTTTGACGCAGGATCTGCTTACAAGGTATTACGCCTTTCCTTAGAATAAGAAACTAAATGGAGTGACACAATCATGCTCCGAGCTGTCACTGCAGCTGCACCGAGATCCTAAAAATGTGGTGACTGCATTTCTCTAAGTGGTTCTCATGAAGCTCGAACTGCTGCACCACATCTTTTGTGTTTGGCGAAACCACAACATCGCAGTGAAGCTGCAGAACAGAACAATGATGCATTCATTTTTTTCAGACAAAAGGACTACGCTAAAGTAAGATTGTGAGGTCTAAATGAAACATTTTGGGTCTTTTTAGGAGTGTGCTGTGCCAACCTTAAGGATGACAAAGCCCTGATGAAGATGGGGCTTGCTTTGGTGCTGGTGGGCCATGTCAACTTCCTTCTGGGAGCACTGGTGCCTGGCATTTTGCTCAGGCATATCCATGCACGTGCTCAGAAGCTTGCTATATTGTACGCCATCTCTAACGTCATCGCTATTGTGTCAGGCTTGATGGTAAGTGGTCGGACATAAAAGCTCACAGTAGTTGTTCACTGTTGGGAACTGCTGCTGGGAACTCTGGTTAAATGTAACCAACATGAGATGTAAAGGTGCAGGCTGATACGCTGCTATCAGTTTGTCATGAATCCTCTTTTCTCTTCTGTCCTTCAGGGCATCATCATCGGAATACTTGCTATTGTCCTGTCTAAAAACAAGAAAAACAGGATCCTGGTAAAGCCCATTTGCTCTTCATCACAGTTTCTCCTATCAACATTCAGTGGGCATTTGTCATTTTCTTGGTCCTGTTAGAACTTGTCTTTTGCTTTTGACTAAGCGTGGTGTGTGAGGAAATGTTTAAAAAGAAGACTTAAAACCGATGAGCTTCACTACTGGCTTTTAGTTACCTCTTAAAATGATTTTTCTTTATTCAATTTTTGTTAAGCATTCAGATTTTTGCACACATGTATAACACATGAACATAACAGAAAGTGTGGATGGAAAAAAAATGCTTAATCAGGTTTATAGAAATTAACTTAAAAGGTTTTTTTTCTGGGGTAATGTATGGTTTCTATCATGTGCTAAAATCTAATACTTTAATATTGGAACAATTTATTTAGGCCAATTTTTAAATTACTACATTTTAATGTGATTAAGTTCATAATGTAACATTTTTTCCCATTATATTTTTTAAAAAATAGACCTTTTACCTTTTTTTTTTTTTTTTACATTTCATTTGCCAGTTCAGTCATCTCACATTAGATGTTTCTGATGAAGAATAAAGTGACGGTGTTGTTCTAAAAATGCTTTTAGAAAAAAGAAACCGAATGAAAATGACTGGTTTAAAAGCTCCTACATTCAGCATTACAAAGAGTTACGTGTGGAAAAGTTAGTTTGGAGAAATGGAAATGATTGACATCCTGATTTTAATGTACAAATGATGCTGTCTGGGTCTGACAGAGTGATGACATGTAATCATGTAATATCAGTTATCTTGAGTGAATCTCTCTCCGTCTCCTAACATTTTCTTCCTTTGGTTCTTAATGCAGAAGTGGGTTCTGCTGGTTTTCAGCTTCCTGGCAGGATTCCTAGCAGCCGCCTCTGCCGTGACTTTAACCGTTTCCGTAGCGAGAGCCATCATTAATCAAGGAAAGATCATGTTTTCACTCTGCTCCAAACTAGAAGACTCGTTGCATTCAAATATTACATTTGAATGTCCCTTTGATCCCACCCGGATTTATGTAAGTACCAAACACATTCACATTTCATCCATCATTAAAAACATATTTAAAAGAGTGACCAGACTATTTTTTCCCCCAGACGACCACCCTCATTCTGTGGGTGCTTCTCAGCTTTATGTCCATTGTGGAAATGGTCTTCTCCTTCCGATGCTTTGCTGTCTGTACGTCATTCCTCTACCTCTGTCCGTGCAGGAAGAAGCCGGTCCAAGCCAAGAGGGTACGCTTTATCTTCCATGTATCCCTTCTCCATTTATATATTTGACTGTAGACCTTTTTATATTAAACTAAAATCTCATCAGTTTCTTTAAATTAACAGTGTTTGTTCTCAGTTGGCTGAATCAGGTTATAAATTTCATCTTGTGCTTAAATGTTTCAGGCGGCTTTCCAGGGAAGAGCTGCAACTCCAACAATCCTGCCAGTTAGAGTTGAAGAGACTGGTGATGAAGATGAGCCTGCAGAGCAGGATGAGCTGCTAGATGGCAGCACAGTGGTGGAGCAGAGTGATTGGCTCTGAAACAGCTAAACCTAATTACATAGGTTGAAAACTGCTGGTCTCAGATAAAATACGGTGTGTGCAAGAATGAGTTACAGAGTGTGTCTGTTACGTGTCTGAGGACATCTGGGCTCGACCAGTAACAGCAGTGCTATTTTAGATGTTTCTATATGCATTTAGAGATGTACAGTCCTGTGTTTTGTATGAATCTGTATTTTAATTTACAGATTTGAAATGTCTTTGTGCATTTTGCTTTAGTGTGTGCATTTTCTATACCCATTAAAAAATACCAAAGTTTTAAATGATCATGGCAGCTTTTGGTGTTTGTTGTGGTAAACAGTCACCGCTTGCAAGCTCTTTGTGGAACATTTTTAATCTTTTCAGAGTACAAATATTTACAACAAACTGGTTCGGATATTTATCTCCAGGAGACTCGAAGCCCAACAACGGGGCAACCTTTAGAAGGAACACTTTAGACACTGTGGAGCAGGAGTTCTGGAAATTAGCCACAGATGCCACTGCACCTCCAGGGGATATAAACTAATATGTAACGTAAAAATAAAAATTGACAGAAAATCTAGAAGCAGTTCAGGAATATGCAATTCCAACACCAGACACAGACATGACACATAGCAGGATCTATAACACCAACATGCTCAAACTACATTATCAAAAGGCACAGGACAGAGGCGCCAAAAATATCCATGACTTAAATAAATTAAATCCAGATATATAAAAACTGACACAAGCTTAGCTATGTTTTTACAGAGATGCTCACAAGGACAAAGCAAATATCGGAATCTGAAAGAAGACGAGGGGAGGAAAAAAAGACTGTTCAAAAATAGCAAAGTTGCAAAGATGTTTTAGAAAAAGAACCTAAAAAAGTCTGATCTCCATCCCATCTGAAGGAGAAAGAGCTCGTTTTAAAAAGGTACAGTCTTCACCCCTTCCCACTGCAGTGGTCCAAAAATACGATTCATCCAGAAAACAAAATGCTTTAAAATCTGCTCCGACGTGTCGGCATCAGTGCTGCAGAGGACTTCAAGGTGTTTTGGACTCCTCCTTTGGCCTAAAGGAAGGAAGAGAGGAAGGAAAGGATTAATGCTCCTACCGTTGGTCACTGCCTGCTCAGTGTGCAGTGTTTTCTTACTTTGATGTGTCCATTTTCTCCTCCTCCGGTACTTTCTCTTCATCTTTTACTTCTGTGAAAAAACATTTACTTCAAATAAATCTAAAGCTTTAATCACAGGAGTTAACATATACTTTATGAGAAGGAAAAGTAGATACCTTTTGTTTCCTCCTCACCTTTCTTCTCCTTTTCTTCTCCCTCTTTCTCTCCTTCCGTTTTGGCTCGCTTGGCTTTCTTGAAGCTGGCTGCGTTCCTGCGGCCCCCTTCACCTTCATCCTCTGAATCAGAGAACTCTTCCTCGCAGGCTATTCTCTTGTCGTGGGCCCGGACTGAACGTGGGACAGTGTTAAATTAAAACACAGATTTGGGATCGGTGTAAGAGTGACAAAAAGGAAATATTTTTACTGGATATGCGCTTGTTGGGATCTTCCTCCTCTTCATCTCCGCTGTCCTCCTGAACAGCATCCTCTGGGATGGCCTGCATCTGAACTCCAGGAGCGTGGGGTAACATTCGCAGGTTTTCAAACAAGCGCTGCCTAGAAGAGAGATTACGCAGCTTTTAATAGATAAATTGCAATTAAAAGCATCACTATGCATAAAGGTTTTCCTGATGTGTTAAGAAACCTCCCTTACATCCAATATCTCACAGAACAAAAGCTTAAAATACTTGTAGACTTACTTGATCTTCTCCAGGTAGTCATTGGTGTTCTGGTTAGTCATATTGGAGGGGCTGATGTGCAGCTTGAAGTCTGGTCCAAAGTACTCAAAATAGTCATTGTAGGGAAGCTCTGTGATGCAGACGGACATTTTTATGAGCTCAGTAAACATGACTTTTATTGTGTGCATTTTGGCTGACAGGGAAAAACCTGAAACGCCATTAGAGAAGATCAAAATCTCGATGGGGGTCAAGCAACATTGAAATGTGTTTGTTAATAAATAAAACGACTTGTATCCAGTGCATTTTGCTTCACCTATAAGCCTATGTGTACATAGAGAAGTGCACTTTTCTGTGAGGTCACGATTAGGATCACAACCGGGATGTGACAAAATGATGGTAGAGATAAAGAGATTTGCAATTATGATGCATGAATACATGCAAATATCAGGAAAATGGCTGTTTAAATGACTATTTCCTCATTAAATCATTGTGTAGGAGGTAGCATGATGATCAGCTAAACTTAAAAAAAGTTAAAAATGAGCAGTTTTATAATAGCAACAGCTCTTACTTTGAGACTTAACATATTATAAATCAACCTGTAAACATGCTGCAAGTGGTGTTTATGTTTATTTTTCATGACAAAAAAAGTAAATCAATCAGAAATATGTCACTAACAAGCTCAAATCTTTATCCAGAAAAACAGAAATGATTGAAAACAAGATTATGCTGCAGGCTTACCATTGGGAATGGAGCTATCTAGAGCCACAGCCGTCTCATACGTCCAGCAGCGTGCCACATTACGGATCGTGTAGCCGCCTCCACCCAGCATTAACAGCGGCAGGTTGAAGCTCTTTATGTACTCCACACATTTGGCATGGCCTAAATACACATAAAGGGAAATTATTATTAAAACATCCTTTACAGGAGGATTTGCTTGTGGCATCATGTGGGGGGGAATGTTTAGTTTAATTTGCCTTTAATGGTGAGATTAAAACAACCAAGCCTGTCTCCTGACAGAGAATCAGCACCACATTGGAGGACCACTGCACTGGGCTGGTACATCTCCATCACCTTGGCCATGATCTACACAAACAAACAACTCTTATTAAACAATTTGAGCAATTTAATTAGATCTTTTTATACTATACAGTCATTTAGCAGACGCAGGATAATTTTTTAACCAGTTATTTTCCTAGCATGCATGTCTTGTGGGTGGGAGGAGAGAACCCATGCATTCATGGGGAGAACATGCAAACTCCACACAGAAAGGTCACAGCTATAACCACTGCGCCACCATGCTGTATAAAAAATAAAGCAACTGACTTTAAATCTTTTTAAACTCACAGGTTTGAATATGGCTTCGTATGACTCGTCATCAATCCCATCCCTCAGCGGATAATTCACAGCATAATATTTACCTTTTCCTGCACCGATATCCTACAAAGAACAACAGGAATGTCACCTCATTGTTTTAGCTCTTTGTTGTGTTTTGAATCCGAATGGTTTTCAGACATACCCTAAGGTCACCAGTTCCTGGGAAGTACTCGCCATACTTGTGGAAGGACACGGTCATGACACGGTCTGTGGTGTAAAAAGCCTCTTCCACACCGTCTCCATGATGAATGTCGATATCTATGTACAGAACTCTCTGGTGGTATCTAGAAACACAAAACAAGACAAGTCTTATTCTGGATTTTTGTTATACGTTATCTGATCAACCAAAACAAACTTTTAATCAAAGCTACTAAACAATTTTCTGTTTAAAAACCTACTTTAATAACTCCAGGATAGCCAGTACAATGTCGTTGACGTAGCAAAAACCAGAGGCTTCTGACTTCTTGGCATGATGCAGTCCTCCTGCCCAGTTGATGGCAATATCAGTCTGCTGTTTGTTCAACTTAACAGCACCGGCTAGAAGACAATAAAAAGGTGAGTCTCCACTGGAGTAGACAAAATACTGAGGCAGTAAAGTATCTAAATTAAAGACAACTTACCGACCGATCCTCCAGCTGAGAGCTGGCAGAACTCGAACAAACCATCAAACACTGGACAGTCCTCTCCCACATTAACTACAAGGTAACAATACAAAAAAATTATCTAAACATTACTTTCATGGGCTGTCCAATACGTTTGATCACTTCCTCTGAGTTTTATTTACATCTCTGCATCTGTTTGCTGTATTCTGACATGTTATCTGGTCGGATTGAACGCAGGAACTTGATGTAATCATCGCTGTGATACTTAGTCATTTCCTCTCCGCTGGCTTTGTGTGGGCGCTGCAACACAGACGGACAATTAGATCCTCCAATACACAGTAAGGGGATTCGACTATACAACCTGTGTATTCATTTTCACTTACATATATCTCCATCTTTCTGTAGAGGCCATAGTTGAGCAACAGGTTGTGCGTCATGCGGATTCGGTGGGGCTTCATGGGATGGCCCTGGCCATAGTAATAATTTCCAACATCACCTATAATGGAAACAAACACAATGCATGTTGGATATTCTGCTTGTGTCAATACAGCTCTAGGGAAAAACAAGAACTAATCAAATGAACCTCCTTATTAATATGGTAGTAATGGAATATATCAATGAAAAACGTCAGGCCGGACTATTAGTGACCATTTATGATCCCAAACCACATATTGAAACCAGTAAGCCCCCATTTAACTAAACTACAATGCAATATTGGGAAAAACAACTTTAATATCGATTTTAAATAAACTCTCGACCGTTGTGGATTTATATATTTGCTTAATTTAATTTTTCTTGGTGTTAGCTTAGTGTTAACTAATTGCATTGACAATGAACTGCCATCATCCCCATTGTTAGCGCGCTAAGCGTTAACGTTAACTAGTCTGGACAAAGTACTAACACCTAGTTAAAATGCATAAAACAATATGTCAAACGCCGGGTACAGCTTTATTAAAACTCATCAAATGTTGATGGGTCACAATAACTCTGGTGGACCAAAAGAGCATATGTCAGGCGATGAGATGATGTGAGCCGCGAGCGAATCAAGCTAGCTGCATTAGCTAACGTGCCAGGTTAGCAAGACGTGAAGAAACTGGAACCCCGGGTGGTGCGGAGAGTCGAGTATCCCTCATCAGTGCATCCGCCCGTTAAAAGGTACCCATTTGAGTACTTACCGTCATAGTAGTAGCAAACTTTTTTCTTTGTTCCTTGGGAAGTAAGCGCCATTTTTAGTCTTTTTGGCTGGCTTTCACCAAACACACAAACACATACACACACACACACGGCAAGGGACAAGAGCGACCGGAGGCGGAGTGTTGGTATCACGTCCTTTTCACAGGATGCAATACCAATGGCTGTCAGAGGGGGGCGACAGAGTAACACAAACCTATCGCGTTCTTTCTATGGTAACAAAATTCATAATAATAACAAAGTATGCTTATTATAGCAGTTTACTTTATGTTTCAAAATTCTTTAAAATGGAGGAAGGTCTGAAAACCTTCCATAAAGAATACAGTTTCAATAAAAAACTACTACTACTTTGTAATATACTATCTGAAGGGGTTTAATACCCTCAGATGGTGAATGATATATGGTTTCAGAGTCAATGATAGTGAGTCATTATAGAGATTGTGTGACATCTCTGAATGGCTGCATTTTAAAATAAATTTAAAGGTGGCTATAGACCCAATTAAGACCTAATGGATCTTTAAACGACAGCTATGGATTGTTATACTTCTACTCAGCTACCATCAATAGTATTTATACAAATTGTTTAAGTTACCCTTAGCATTGCATTGATTAGGATTGCCCTCCCTGAAATGCCTAAATGACCTCGCATTTGTTTATAAGATGTATACTGTAGATGGTGAAAATACCGCTGTCGCTTTGTGCAGATCAACTTCTCCTTTCCGTTTCCAGCACAGTGAAAACAATCCCTCCATTTTTTTCCTGTTGCTCATGTAAAGAGTACTTTCAAAAGAGAAGGCAGAATGAATGCATGAAGTCCCGTTAAGTTTTCATGCTTGCTATGGGGCTGTCTTCGTGCACTGCACAACACAGTGAGCATACCACACCTAGGACATATTTTGCCTTACATTGGTTACAACAGAAGTACAGTCTTGTGGCCGTTCCTCTTCTGTCTCAGTGCATTTCTAACATTAACTTCATCATTTCTCAGAAGCTCATAACATATAAGAAAACATTTTATTCTACCAGCAGACACGTCTCTGTGCACGCAATGCCTTTAACCACCTATTTCCACCCTCAATTTAAGATTTTGCCTTGTGTTTATTACAAGAAAAAGGCCTTAAAAGTAATGACTTATTTTTTATAGGAGACTTAGCCCGCTTAAACAGCTATTTAGGAAGGGATTTACTGATTAGAAGCTTTCTGAACAGCATTTTTTACAAGCCATACAACACGTTGGACACTATTATGTCTCTCCACCTCTAAATAAAGGAATAATGACCTTAATAGTTGGATTTATCTCTAATTTGAGCTTCTACTTCATGTCAGGAATTAAAGTTGTAATAGATTAAAAGTGTCTTTAATTTAAAAATATAAGTTTAGTTGCTGCCTTTAAAATGTGATTAAACTCAACTCCCAGATTAACATGGTATCAATTTAAAAACACAAGTTGGTTAAATAATAGCTATGTGTTTTATCGACTTGATGATATGATTCATAATAAATTACTTTGTTGCATTATCCATTAGACTCAACTCATTATGTTAAAGTAATGAATAGTTATATGTTTCTACCATTTATAATTTCAGTTTTGATTGATTAATCTACACCAGCACGTCATATTACTCTGACTTGAAGTGACACTACATTGCAATACCCACATTTAGGGTACACATATGTCCTTGTTTACTCGGTCCTCCAATAGTAACTGTATGCATTACAATTGTATAACTTATACAATACACAAGAGTATATAGTATCAGAATGTATAAAACATGGTTTTGAGTGACAGTGACACTTTTTCTTTTATTGTCCTTCTCACTCATTTCACGCCAACTTTGAAATTCAAGCAGAATTAAACTTTTTAACATTGTATAAATATGAAAAAGAAACAAACCAAAGCAGATAACTTCGATTTATAGCACAGAAATGTAGAAATTAGTACTTTGTGATTGTTAAAATTGTGCTGAATCTGCATCTCCCATGAGCCTTTGTGGTTCAGGTATGTTGGATTTTGAAAGTAGCCCAGCCCTTAACACGCTTCAACTCATAAGAATTAGTTCAATCAATGCTGAACAAAAATTAAGACAACTTAAAACTACAAGTAAATACATCTGAAAACATTTTAACTTAAGTTCTGCATGAAAAACTCATTATAATAAGTGGAGTTTAAGTTATAAAATAAGTATACATAATTTAATGGGGTTGTCTCTTTTTACAGTGTGCAAACAAGACAGAGTGATTTATGTATTGATTTCAACAGCTGTGGATAAAAATATGAAATTAACTTTGTTGTTCAAACAAATGTACAAAAAAATGACAAATACCTTTGTTAAACAAGATTATCTAATATTTATTCCAGATCAGGTTTAGGTTCCGCCATGCAAAGAATGAGGTTAATCAGGGAAATAATGGGAAAGGTTCAGGAAACATGAAACATCATTGTCATGCATTACTGACCACAAAGTCCACACCTAGACCCCATGGAGAATCTTCGGGATGTGCTGGAGAAGTCAACTTTGAATGGAAATTAAGCTTATTGAAAAATTAGTTTGGAAAACAAGGGTAATTATGTATTTTTTCATGACTATAACTGGTCTGGTCCCTCCCAAAGACACCTGTTTGCCATGTTTGACCCTACCGGGGCTTAAAGCTCCAAACAACATGGTTCACCATGACACACAGGTACTTCCTCAGGTCAGACAGCAACACTGTCAGGAATTCTCAAGTTGTTAGGAGACGGCATGTATGTAAGGAAACTACCAGACATTTACCCTCCCACTGAATGAAAACCTCATCTAAACCAAGATTATTTCTGAATGGATCGGAGGGGAAATTTTACATGATATTGAATCCTTCCTGTTACAACTTTTCTTGTCAAATACAAGGATAAATTCATTGTGGGGCTTGACATCCACAGATTAGGGCCTTCAGTAATCTCATAGAGGCTGATGTCCATCATCAGATCTTTGACTTGATGGAATGTCATTTTTATCTTGTTATAATTGTAATAAAAATATACACACCAAAATAAAAGAGGCTTTTTGTGTGAGCATATGTTTCAATTGAGGTTAATGACACACAAACTCCCAAATCCTCCTTTTCACAACTCTACCAAATGGCATTCCAGTCTGATGTTTCCAATAAAAGTGTTTTATATTTAAAAGTAAAATACTACAAACTAAGTTAATCTCTAAAAGAAGAAAAGTCATACAGAATTGAATTTCTTTGGGTTTAATGTACATTTCAACAAGATACTAAAAGTATGTTGACTGGTTGTTGTCGCCCCTGGTGGGCAGAAGATTCTCCTGAAAGTAATGCAAAAAAGACACAAATTTATTTAAAGCTTTCTGGTTAAACCAAAAACAGCAGTCACACTATCAGAGGTAAAACACAACTCAAGCAGATAACAGTATCTACACGTTAGAGAGAAGCAGCTTGCTCAGTATCATAAAAGAGTCCTGTTTTTTAAAAAAGTTTACTCTCCTGTTTCCTCTGGATCCAACTTCCTTTGCTCAGGTTTAAATCTCCACTGGTGATAGTAGCACATTGTACATAATTAGTTTGATGCAGAAAAAAAGGGCACATTTCATCAGTTTAGGCCTGTCAGGGCGTAAACTCTTTGGTAAATAATTCAAAGTCCAGCGTCCATCCTTATAGTTTGTGGATATTCAAAGCATGTCTCTGTCTCTTTGCTCCACTGCACCTATTCCTGGTACTGCCTCTCTGTGCTAGTAAAGAAATCCTCCAGAACATTTTTCAGGTACTCAAACGTGGGTCTGTTCTCCGGAGTCTCTTTCCAGCAAAGACACATAATGTCATATAAACCATCAGGGCAGTTATCTGGCTGCGGCATTCTGTAGCTCCGCTCCAGGTTCTGGATGACCTCAGGGTTGGACATACCTGAAGAAGAGGTAAATCTTATTGAAATTACAATATTTCTGTTATGCACCATAATAAGTCTGATCAATTATTTACCAGGGTAAGGAATACGCCCATATGTCACTATTTCTGTGAGGAGGATCCCAAACGACCAAACATCAGATTTTATGGAGAAGGTGCCGTAGTTAATAGCTTCTGGGGCAGTCCATTTAATGGGGAACTTTGCACCTATGAACAAAAGAGGAACACATCATAATTCAAAGAAATACGATCAGCCAGGGAAGCAGTTTGACCGATTTTAATTAGTATTCCCTGTTTAAAGTCTGAGCTGAAACCAGAGGATTTTAGGGAATGTTCTGCTACCTTCTCTGGCTGTATATTCATTGTCTACGATGAGTCTCGCCAGTCCAAAGTCAGCAATCTTACAAATGAGTTCTTGAGAAACCAGAATGTTGGCAGCTCGTAGGTCTCGATGAATGTAATTTTTCTGCTCAATGAAAGCCATGCCGTCAGCTACCTGCAGGGGACAGTACATCATCAAGCATCCCATTAGTGTGTAAAAACTAATGTATTACTCATGTACTTTACAGACATATGAGCCAAAAATGCCTCAAACAAGGGAGGTTGCCACTTCCCCAGGTCAGTTCCTTGCCCCCCCTCATACCTCTGTTATGCACTTAGGTACTCCACCCAGGTGCACAGCTGTGCTTATGTAACCTAAGCACCACTTCATTACACAAAAAGCTCCCTTCCTGCTTTTACCTCACCACAAACCTGCAGATTATTCTAGTGACTTTGTTTCTGTTTCAGTCAAAGGCTGTTTGACTCATTCCAGTCTGCAGACCTCAGCATCTAATTTTTTAATGAAGGAAGAAGTCACAGCGTGGGGTATCTGAATTATAATAAACCTGATGTTTTCTGCCACTTTCATCACCAACAGTTTCTGAGCATCTGTATAAGTTTTGTCAAAGTAGAGAGGAACGTCTTTCAGCCTTGAGAATCTATCACATAAATGCAAGCGTCTGCAGTGGTTTTGTCAAATACTTGAGATGTACGTATGCTTCTACATTTCACAAGCTTCTAGACATGACATCCACATCTGAAGCTGTTAACACATTTTCTCTCTCTCTCTCTCTCTCTCTCTCTCTCTATACACACACAATATATATATATATATATATATAAGCATTTTGATACTACAGGAGAAATACTGTATTTAATTACTATGATCAAATAACAAAAAGCTTTATTTAATTAAATGTTTACCATACAGTTTTGCACTAAGTCTACAAATTTGCACTGAGCTTTAAAGTGTCTCACAAGTTGCTGTTTGCCAATAACGGATCTTTCATCGTGTTGTACTTTGAAACTTTATTCTGTCTTCCTGTGGTTGCTTTAGTCATTCCCACACCCACAATACTCTGTGCTGTTATAGTATCACACTAAAAAGTTATATTCTTTTTAAAATAAGCATAAGCCTCTTCAGAAATATCTCCATATGATGTGCATAAAGATGCTTTGTTTTTAGAAAATAAGCTTTGCTTTTTACGTATCTTTGTAGGCAGCAGTTAGCTTTAACTCACATTATAATTAACACAACTAGCTTATTGAATATTAAAAACACACATCCTGTTCTCAAGCTTCAGGTTTACCTTATAACATTAAATTATCTTAAGCTTCTTTCAATCATCTGATTTTTTTTTACCATAATTTTAATTTAGAAATGTGATTGAGTCCCTTAATGCAAGCTAACCGTACACACTAATGAGAATCAGATAAATTAATTTTATTAATATTGCTCATATTTCCACATTTTCCTTCTTAGAAAAACTTCCCAACTGATGAATAAAAAGAGAATTTTGGCACAAGTTTATTTGTGCTGCTGCGTCTGAACATTTCAGAACATGCGTACTCTCATGTGCACACACACACACACACACACACACAGACACACACACACACACACACCCGTCTGTACTTATTATGAGATTAGTGTTGAATGTAAGCCCCATTACAACAGCTGCCTGTTTCTAGCCTTGAAGGATCACACTGAGAAAAAAAAAGGTGAGGAGAATAAAAGAAAGGAGCTGGTAAATTGAGTGAAAGAAACACTGTAATAAAAGAACTGGGTATGAAAAAAGATATCTTGCCTGAGACGCCATGTCTATCAGCGTTTTTATGTGCAAACAGCTTCCCTCTGGTGTTTTAAGGAAATCCACCAGGCTACCTGTGGAAGGAACATTCAAGCAGAAGTGTTTAAGGAAATCATCGATCAATGCTTTTATTGACAAGAAATAAATGTTATATTATAACCATCACAGAGAATGTCATTAGAAGTCCATTCATTGTGCTGCTTTGAGCTACTGAAACACTAAACTATGAAAATAAACAGTAAATAACCAGTTTTTATATAAAGGAATATGTGGTTGTTTGTAGAATGTAAATATCTGATTTCCTGCAATGAGATGTGATTATTTATCTGCTGAGAGTTTCTCTTTTGGGTTTTCATTTGGACTGAAAGTCTTTTCAGCATAACCAACAGGTTGCTCCCCCTCTCTTAACAGACAGATGATTTTCACCCTAAACAGAGTTTTCTGAGTGTGGTATCAAATATTATTTTCAAAAATGCACCAGCAGACTTCTGATGCTATGCTATAGTGCCTCCAGCTGCAAGACAACCTCAATGCATGACAGATGTTCTTGTTCGTATGAGTTTTATTTGCTTTATCTATAAAGAAAGTGATCTACTACATTCATAAAGGACTCTACTTTGGTTTCCATTCATGTAGAACCCAGAGGCAGAAATGACTTATCCACGAGAGTCTGTGCAGTCATCTTCCTTTCCTTTCTGTGCATTTCTTTGAGTTGTGGTGTCCTTTTTGGAATCACATTAGCCACTGAACGCCCTGAAACATCAATCCAGGCTGCTTGATGTAAAGTTTGAAGCTATTTTGATATTTTGGATGGCATTTGTTTTCACTGGAAAATGTACAAATCTTTGCAGGTTTCTCGTTTAGTTTCTTTCTTAGTACAACATCCTGGAAGCGTCATCAGTGTCTCTACAGTGAAACTTCCTGATAACATTACAGACAAGCGCGGTTATCAATAGCTTGGTGATTGGTACGTTGATTGTTATGTTACAACATTCAAAATGATACAGATGTTTCCACACATCAACATGAAGCATCTGTTATTTACTCACCTATTTAATTCCATGTATATTTATTATTATTATCATTAATTTGGACATCTTGCCTTAAGCTGCTATAATTAAATTACTTTGTTTTTAAGTTCAAAATGTCCTGATTGTGTAAAATGTGCTCATTTGAATTTAACTCTGAATATAGCTTGCAGTATGCACTCCTGTTTATGGCCACAGATAACTCAGAACAGCACATCTTACTTGCATTTTAAAAAAATGAAAACCAACAATGAAAGCTATGAATCATCTGAAAACAATAGAGCATCGTGCTTCTGACTGATTATATTCACAACTTCATGATATCTCACAGACATAAATAAACTGGATTAGACCAGAATAGCAGCTCAAATCAGCAGACATGATACTTTCAGGAAGTACACAGAACATTAGTCAGGCTGAGGCATATTTTCTGACAGTAAACTTTGCTTTGGGTTTGATTATCACCAAACAATGCCTCTGCACACCGGCCAACCAAGTCAAAACCAAAGGAAATGTTTGAGTTACTGTGCCAGGAAAAAGAGGCATTTACTCTTATGCTTAAGTCAGGAAGACTGCTTTTGAGGTCTGAAAGCCAGAGTAACGTCTTTGTCAAGGCCACAAAGGGAAGTCGGGATGACACGCCTGTTATTTTCCTCCTTTGTTGTCTTTGATAATACAGAAAAAAGGGAAAAACTGTAAAAGATGGGAACTCCAAGCAGTCCTTTCTCTTGACAACAGAAACAGCAATTGTCTACACATGGTACCAGACAAAGAAAGCCTCATGTAGAACCACTGCTGCTGGTTTACAAGTCTGTCACAGATGATGACACAAAGACACTTCTTTCAGTTCAGCTGTGAGGCTGTTGTGTTTGTCACAACATCTTTGAAGACATTTTGGTATTTCACTCCCATTAAAAAGAAATACAAAGATCTGAGGTTAAACTGAAACAGACATAGGATAGCTATCATCTCTGTGCGGTTTTTGGGTGTAGTAAACCTTTATTGTGAGGGTAGACTAAGCTGACAGAGTGCAGCTGCTTTCATGACACCAGTTTATTACGACCAGTAAGCCACTGTAATCTCACATGTAGGAAGCGGAACAAGCCGCTTTTGTAAAATATGTAGCAGGTAGCAGTATCATGTGCAGAAATTGTGTAAATGTTTCGTGCATGTGTGTAATGCCGATTTTGGACAGGAGCCAAGCATCATCAGGGTTCTCTTTGAACAATAACACTTTGATTCACCATCTTTCATTTTAACACCCGTCATCACAGTCCGGCAGGCGAGACTTCCCCTCGCCGTGTAAACATCAGTGACCTGACTAGAAGGGGGCCTGGATAAGGAGTGAAAGTTCATGTTTGCTTTGAAATATTTTACCACATGGTAGCAAATGCAAGCAGAGTGAGGAGGAGAAGCTGAAAATAGCCTATCAGGAGGTCAGGCCACTTCAACAGCACATCATGTTTTGGAGGCAAGTCCCCTGAGCTGCTGTAATTCCTTTATTTAGGTTTGCTATCACAGTTGCATTCATGTCAAATCATGGGTGATGATTACACTTTATAGTTCTGATACTGCAACTGTGATATAATAAATCAAGCACAAACAGGAGGAAAGCTTTGGATGTGATCAAAAGACATTGAGGAGAATCACTGGAGCGGAGCATTCGTGTGAAAACATCATGACTCATTAAAGGGTGAAACACATGGGGCAGCACAGTCTTTCTTTCAAGCATGTGCTCCCGCCAAGAGTCTGATAACAGATCAACATGTTTGATCCTGAACATCTGTGACACAGCGTTAACAACGTCCCTTTGTTTCAGGCTCAAAGCTCAGTCTTCACAGTAACAAGACCGAAAATGAAGGAAATGATCAATTCAGACAGGCTTTTAGTTGAATAATCATAATATGAGTAAGAAAGTCTTTCAAATGGATTTCAGTATGAGAAATCCCCCTCGGTTAAAGCTTTGATTTTCATTTGAAGCTCCATGTGACATGTGAAAATCCCTCTTGATGGTTCAGTGTAATCAATCAGTTGCGATCATTTCTACCTACCATTTTCCATGAACTCTGTGACGATGTATATTGGCTCCTGGGTAACCACGGCGAAGAGGCGGACAAGACTACGATGTTGCAGGTTCTTCATCATGTTCGCCTCATCTAAGAAAGCTTCTACTGACATTGTGCCTATCTTCAGATTCTTAATTGCGACTTTTCTGTCATTATTGTAGATGCCTAAAAAAAAAAAAGATAATTAGACACAATTCATTCATTGAGTGTTGTTTAAAACACAAGTAATGTAAACTGATGGGCGCACTGGGTGTGTTTACATAACAATCATGATGAGAAAACAGAAAGCATTCACTCTTAAAACCAAATAAGTTGAATTGTGGTGGCTTGCCTTCCCACAATACTCATCATATAAATCTCACCTTTGTCCTGTTACTATGGAGACAAGTCCTGGCCTAACCACATAAACATGGTGCAGACACAAAAACCCAAATAATCCTTGGTTCATGCTTGACTCAATTTGATTTAATGCTGGTATTAATGTAGGATCTATCATGAATTCCTGCTACTCACCATAAATCAAAATAATAAACTCAGTGTGGATTCATCATCTCAGATCATCAGTTAATACATAAAAATGGTATCCTACCACATCAACTGGTTTGTGACCAGTGCCAAAATATCTCTGCTAATCTAACTGGTGTTCACTGCTCTGGCAGATGTTTGGTCTATTATGTTAAACCTTATTAGAGGCAAACGGTATTGATTTGCAACTCCATACAGCAGGAAAACACATAAAATATCATTGCTATTGTTTCACTGTTTACATACATAACAGTGACGAAATGCAATTCCTACATGTAGAGTTTCAACAGCCACAATTAAATGTCTTTATTTTGCATGACTCTTATGCAAACACGGTTTCATTCCTGCTTTGGTACACTGAGCCTAAGTTATATCATGCCAAGTAAAATCATTCCTATACAATGAACCAACATCTCACATCATGCATGAAGCGTAACGACGCTGCGAGAACGTTTTTATCTACATTTTAAAGCATTACTCTGTTTCTTTTATCTCCAGCAAACATCTTCCTGCACTAATAGATGATTTTAACTTCAGAATATTTATATAAACTAACGAAAGTTAGTGACAGAAATGAGGACAAGTAGAGTGGTTGGCAGTGGTTTGTTTGGGATGTTAAATGATACTGGCAAATGAGACTGGAAAATAGAGGTTAAATTACCCCTTCAGTTGAATGCTAATGGTCTTGTGGCTTAACTTTTATCCCTGTGATTTAAACTTAATATTCCACAAGCACTCTAAACATTCATGGACGTATTGTTAGGAGACAATTCCACCGATCCATAAGCTTATCGAAACCGTTGATTCATGTAGTTTGAGCAATGCTTTATATCAGGGTTATTACCGCACATCATTCTTTCGTGAACCAGCTTAAACAAGCCTACAATTAAAACTGCATTGAGGACATATCTTCTGCATACACTGCAGAAAAGGCCTGGTTTCTGGCAGACACATAGTAAAGCCCACAACCAGACTGAGCTTTCTTTTTTTTACTCCTGAGTAAAAACTCAAAACAACTTACCCATCCAGACTTCTCCAAACTGCCCAGCTCCAAGCCTGCGCTCCAGCTTCAGGGACTCTCTGGGAATCTCCCATTCATCCTGCCACCAGGGCTTCTGCGGCATCCTCGACTGGCACGGCTTGACCAGGTTGGTGCACAGCCCATCTGCGTCACCTATGATGAAAGAAAGGAGCATACAGTATAAAAAGATTCAAGCAAAACCCTCTCACGAATCAAGAAATTTAGATTATGCCTTAAAGAGGCTGCACACACGTGTGTAATGCTGGACCAGCTCTTTCAGTGAGCTAAAAGATATCTTGGTTGTGATGTAGAAGCCGCCATCGTCCAGGTTGCGGATTTTGTAGTGCTTCACTCCTTCACCTGTGACCTGGTCCAGATCCCGGATTGACAATGCGTAAGACCCTACAATGGAGAGAAAATGTAGAGAACAGAGCTTTAGATGTAAAACACCAAGGTGTCCATATCAATAGGTGAAGAAAGCCGTACCATTATCACTATGATAATGTCAACTACCAAGTACTTTTCAGCACTGAAATATGGCACACTTTAAGTGGAATCCACTGTTTGTGCTCCGTGTGAACAGGAACATTAACACAGTGATGAACAGGTCTAGAGGGATTTTCATCTTTAGCAAAACTGAACTAAAAAATGAAGCAAACTTGGAAACAGGAAGGCATGTGGGTGATGGATCTTAATTTAGAAATGTTTCAAGTAATAACACTAAAAGATGTAAATACACTAATCACAAATAGTCAAGTAAAAAAGAAAGTACGCCTTCTTTCATATGATGGGAAATACCAAGTCTTAAAATGATGACAATGCAGCCCATCTATATATATCCACACCAGCTCTGTTACCATGGATAATACACTTTATCATCTTGTTATGCATAAAACCATCTAAGACTTTCAGTATCTCCCTTTATTTAAGAGTTTTGATCTACTATTTGTCACAACATTGCTTCTGTACAATGAATTAGTTGGAGCGCCAAAGCATTTCAGACAGGCTGGGATTAGTTTGAACCGATCACTGAAAAAAAGCTGATTATTTTCATTTTAATCCATTCTGCTCTAGATTAGCTGCTGTGTTTGTGATCACTGACATGCACCACGAAACAAGCTTTAGCTGTAAGTAGGAGGGCTCCCCATTCACATTTCACCCTCCAACTCATTGACAGTTTAGCGACTGCAAGGTGCTCCGTGGAAGCAAAACAAACTCAAATCATCAGCTTTCCACTACTGTCTGTGTGGGTTGCATTAAGCCACTTTAACACTCGTAACAACTTGGCTCGACTCGACCTAGATCAGATCATTTTCTATTATAATGGAGTATCCTGTTGATGGTCTTGCATGCAACTAAGTAAATGAAGTGAGGATTTACTGCTTAAAACAAATAGAAAAAAAAAGCGGAGCCAGAGAAATCAGTAGAGGGTGCTAGTATAATGCTAGAATACACCATCAAGACAGATTTATAACACAATTGTGAGGTCTGATTTAGTGTCGCTCCCTTTTCTCTTGCCAGATGAAAGGCAGAAATGGGTTAAAAAAAAAGCTCCTACACTTTGAGTTAAAAGCATATTGGTATAAAACTTGTGACTGATAATTAGCTGTGAATGTGTATTTCAGAGTCACTCCAGCTGATGCAGCAGCTGGTTCTGCAGCCGAAGCAGTGTGTCAAATGTTGATTTTTTTTCTTTTTAATATGTGGATGCTGCACATCACAAAATATCCTTGTTTGTGCAAATGGTTTCACCCTCCAATGGGATGGGCAACATAAGAAGCAGCTTAGGCACGAAACACACACAACTCCTGTATTATCAGGTTCCAAAATTGCAGCAAAATTCCAGCTTTCCAGTTGGAGCATGAACACCATAATTTAATTGAACCATCTTCAGTCATTGCAGCTGTGTAGCTTCCTTTTAAATAAAGATTCTTTTGATACTTTTATCAAACTTTGAAACTCTGCTGGAGGCTTGAGTATCGGACTTACAGTGGATTTTATCAACAGCCACCAATCAGGGAAAGATCTGCATCTCTCCTTCGGACCACACTGTTGATTTCAGTGTAGCCTTTTACCCAGCAGATAACTACAGAAATGTAAGATCTCACTTTTATCTTGTTCTTCTTCCTGTTCTTATGACCTTCATGGGAGGTTTGCAAACAATGTTAGGGTCACACTGCCTTTAGTCTGTAGTGTATGAACTATAGCTCTTCTGTGTTTTGCAGTTTGACCATGACATGTGCTGAACTTGTCGGGCCATTTACTTCCCGGACGATTAGATTCTGTTTTTCTGACTGAGTCCTGATTGGTTGAAAATTGTTTTCAGAAGAATGAACATAAATGGTTCATTTTATAAGGAGTGCACATGTCTTTCCCAATTAGCATTATATTAATGCACATTTGCATGCTATTGGTGTCAAACTCTGGTTTTTCATGGCAGCAATCCTGCAGGTTCTTTGTTGTTTGCCTGCTCCAACACACCTGATATGACAGCTTCTTGTAAAGATTTTTTACAATGGCTCATTAGAAATAGAAAACCATTACTGTCATGTGTGTTGAAGCAGGCAAACGCCAAAAACATGCAGGATAGCTGGACGATAAAGATGCTGCAATATCTTTCACTTACTTTATTTGTTCATGTTTGCATACATAAAACCTGGGAATTAAAAGGGGTTGTACTTTATTTTCTTCATTGTCATTTTTACATGGCAGCAGGGGCTAAAAAAGTTATTTCACCTTTAACTGTCTCGCTCTCTCGGATCATGAAGGAGCCCTGTGTATTCCCAGGAGCGAGGAGAAGCCTCATAGCATCGTTTCTAGAAATGTTCTTGAAGAACCACCTGCAGAACAAAAGGCACGGCATACTTCAGGCTTTGAGCAAACCACTTCCCTTCCCTCAGAGCATGCACACTGTGACATGAGAAGGTGTTGAGAGCTGAGTTTCCTGTGTGACGTACGGTTCAGTCTCCATTGTGGTCATTGCAATGAAGTTGTATGGGATGTAGCCCTTCTGGCCTGTGGTAAGAGACTCTGCCAAATACCACTCTGGGTCATCCCTGTGCGTTAGAAGAGACATCAACAATACCACAAGTTAGCTTACATTTCGGTGATACCTCACAGTACATTGTGCTGTTATGGAGTTAATGGATTCAGCTTTAGAACGTAAACTGTTTAATTTCACTGCTAAAAATCACCTTGTTCAGATCAGTGGATTTGTTTTGGTTTGCATGTCAGCATGCAGCACAGAGACGCTCACTACTGACTTTTACATTTGCACTGTGTACAGCTTGTTAAACCTTTAAAGGAAAAGTAAACAAATAGGGGAAAAAGGTTCTTTCTGTAGTCCAAATGAATTAATATATTTCTGATTCTACTCTCAGGTCCAGTTTATAAGGATTACTCTCAAATTGGAAATGTAGTCCTGAGAGTGTCACAGGTTTATGTGTGGTTAGTAACCTATTAATATCAAGAGTGAAAAACATCACATTCATTTTATTTATAAATTACTTTTCAAGTACATTTAGAATTTTTGAATGTATAAAAAAGACTTAACAGCAGTATTAAAAGTGGTGCCACAATCCCAATGTTGTTTGAAACACAGCTTAAGATGGCTGAATGCCGATGCTGATGCGTGTACGATAGGAAAATAGTGAATTTACTTTCTGGGTTTAAAGGATCATTCCAGTTTGTTTTCAGTAAAAAAAAATAGTGTTGAGATGAATTAATTTTTCTATCAATAGTAAATGCATCATTGTTAGAGTTTTAAAGAACGGCATCAGTTCTTTGCCAAAGACAATAAAGTTAGCAGTAAAAAATGTCACCATACTTCCACTTCATTCTGATACAAACATTTACTGATATTAAAAGTATTTTACAAACTTTGAGCAACGCTGAATAGTTTTATATTTAATCATTAACCCTTTAAAGTTCAACATAAGAACAGAGAAGTATGATTTTTAATATCTGAAGCCTTTATTTGTTTACTTTATTTATCTGGGGTTTTTTTGGTGTTCACCTGGGGGGCAGGGACCAGTATCATAGGGTGCACAATCGAATTTTGAATAAAGTTTCTACCATAAAGTGATGCAAAATGTCTGAGGAAATTAATGTCTCAAATATGATTCCACAGTCATTTGGCCAAGACTTTTATCCAAAGCGACTTGTATATGATACGCAGTCATTTGAACTTTAGCTATTAACCTAACATGCGTGTCTTGTGGGTGGGAGGAAGCTGGAGAGAACATACAAATTCCACACAGAAAGGCCACTGGGCAAACCTCCCCAGCTGAGACTCGAACCAGCCATGATTTCTATAAAATTTTAACTTACTGTAATTTCCTTTAAAATGTTCAATTCTAAAGAATTCATTACCAATAAATGTTCCCTTACAATGTGCAGCAGTTCATGTCAGAAGAAGAGCACCGTGAAAACGTAATTGTGCCACTCTGCACATTTAACCCTTTTCTAAAAATAATGTGCATTTTACTGTTAATGTAATGTTGCTCTAGAGGCTAAAATACCTTTAGCTTTCACATCACCTGTCCTTATAGAGTTTTGGTTTCCTCTCAAACCCACAATATGATCATGTGTTGTTTTTGTTTTTTTTATATTATTTTTTTATTTAATAACCAACAAGCAGAAAACTGTGTGTGAGGGAAACCCATTCAGGTACATTTTAGCTTCATATTAATTATTTTATATTATTTAATTACTAAACAACCCAAAATAATTGTTGTTTGAAATATCTGTGTATAGTCGCTCACTTGTTGAGGATCTTAAGCTTGTCTCCTTTCTCAAAACCCAGGTCTTCATCATGCTTAGGTTCATAACTGTAAATGGCCACTCCGATATTGTCTGGAAGAAAGAGGATTACATTTATTTACAAATAGACCTAATACAATTAATAAACTCAAATAGATGATTTTTTATAGGTATTTTTATTCTTATTAATTATAACTATAAAGATGAGCAAATTGTAAAGTAAACATGGGCACAGTTTTAAAAAAAAAAGAAAATATTAATGAAAAACAAAGATTTGTCATCTATATCAACCAAATAAAATCTGTAACGGAGTCAAATAAAATTATATTAACTTATTACGATAGAAAATGGAACAAATTATTGTCTTGTATTGTATATACCTCTATGTAGTCCATCCAAAGGTACATATATACAGTGTGGTTATTTATCACATATTTATATCTACATAATATACACACACACACACACACACACACACACACACACACATATATATATATATATATATATATATATAGCCTACTTATACGAATACAAATACACATCTATATGTAAATCTACATTGGCAAATGGTTGTGTTTATTATAGCTAAATACGTATTTTTTATTTTCCATTTCTTATAATTGACTCTTAACCTGATTTAGGACATTGCATTAAATTCTACTTGAAGTTTATTCCATAACTTCATGCCATTCATACAAAGCACACTTTTTATTAGCTATGTTTCGTTTTCTAAGCCACTCCAGCTATAAAATGTGAAAAAAAAAATCAGCTTATAAAAACTGGGATTCTCTAAAAGATCAACGTAACTTGTTTTAGTTTTTATTAAGAAATTATTTTTTGCTAATAAGAAACAAAAACGGAAGTAATTATGGAAAATTGATAATCGAAGTAAAATGGAAAACATGTTGTGACCAAAGAGCAAAATGGGAAGTTAATCCTCCATTATCTTATTATATTCACCTAATTTGAAATTCCAGTTATACTTCTGCTCCCAATAAATAGTTTTATCTTGTTTCTCACTCTTACAAAACACGGCACTGAATGTTCTCCAACGTCTTAACATAAAAGGAAAATGTATAAACGTCTATATATTTAACTAGTGGCAGAGAAACAGTGAAAACATACCTGCTAAAGGTGACGTAGGGGGCGAATACTGTGATGGATATGGAATCAGCTGATCCGTGTACTGAGAAGCCAAAAAGGACCTGCATTAGATTTTCATTTCATTTCCGACAAACAGCGTTAGCTTTACATGATAAAACAGACACATTCAAGCAATAAGATTTTATGTTTCTGGTTTTTTATAACCAGCTTTTTTCAGTTTATTGTTGACATTTATGTTTTGTTGTTTTTTTTCCACATGCAGGTGGTTTTCTCCTTTGTTTCTAATCTAATGGGACATCTGAGTCCCAGTAAGGAAACAAACAACACTGAAGGAATAGTTCCACTCCCATCTAATCAAACACACAAAGGACGACTTCCCTAGCAGTTGCATAAGCTCTTAAACTGCTAAATGTAGCGTCCAACAGCCATTTTATAACATTAACTGAGTTTTAGTCGCTGTGAAAAATTGGATTGGTGCTCCTCTAACATTCCCACCAGCTCAGAAATGAAAGATAGCTCCTATGTGTGTCCTCTAAGTAGTCACTTGACTAAAAACAAGTAGTAATTAATTCTAATAACTGAAATATGCATCTGATTCTTTTGATTAGGCCGAATGAAGTCCAACTGTTTTTGTGTTCGTCATATAGGGGAAATAAAATGGAAACGCAGCTGTTT
>JBAMIG010000021.1:5789555-5800600 GCA_037177335.1 Kiunga ballochi | reverse complement strand
ATATGTGTGTGTGTGTGTGTGTGTGTGTGTGTGTGTGTGTGTGTGTGTGTGTGTGTGCATGCATAATGACTCTAAGTGGTCATTTGACATACAAACAACCAAAAGTAGCCCTGTCCATCCATATACACACACTCGTACACACAGTGGCAGAAACACATCAGTACTTACGGGATTGCTTGCGTGCGGCGGTATGGGGCAGTTACAGTGCTCACAGATTTCATCCAGATTCTCAATCCATTCACTGTCAGAGTCCGAACTGCAGGCACATCCCATCTTTTCTGAATCTTTAGAAGGAAAATGTATTTTTAGAAACTCCCATGTGCAAATCATACATGAAGGAAGGGATCACTGCTGCTGTTTAACGGTTAAAAAGGTCAAATGATGGTACTTTTTTTCTTTTGTTTTGCTAACCAGTCCATGGCTGCTATTGTATACTCAATATTTTGAGCAAAACATTTCAAAAACTGTCTGGAAAAAAAAATTTAAGAGAACTGAAGAGACCAGAGTTTTCTAATATACATCTTTTTTTCCCCTCAAAAGCTGCTTTAGTCACTTGCAACCTTGACTCAAAATGAAGACTCAGCTGAGATTTCAGGTTGTAAACTAAGAGTCTTACATCTCTGTATGTTTTTGTATTAAACTCAGTTATTATGACATGGAGGCATGCACACAACCGTCAGCTCAGACATGACATTTTGCTGTGATGGTCAACACAGTGCTCTTATTCTTGTTCAGACTTGAATATTTGGCTCACAAGTTGAGAGTAATGCTAATCTTGTGCAATCCGTCGTCTGCACGTGTTTTGCATTGTGTTTTACGCCATCATGCTGCACAAACCAGCTTTTTCTCAAGCTCTCATGACTCCCATTGGAGCATTTGTGGAAAAGGGTCAGTGGGCTAATCACAGCAGCGGTCCTTCCCAAAGGCCCAAAACCGTGAGAAAAATCTGACGAAGCTTCACCCAGCATTAATAATCCATCACTGCTACAGAGAGACCCTTAAAAAGGTTTCACAGAAGTTTCATCTGCTTATGAAAAGTTCTTGAATAATCAGTTCTCCTACGTTTACTGGCCTACACTCACTGAGTCACACAAGTCATCATTTTCCATTTAGGGGATACCCTTCTTTTTATTATTAGCAGCTGAAGGTCTTCCTAACCACATTCTGTTGACTGTTATTGTTTGTGAAGTACTTCGAATTTCTAGATGTTAAGTATAAGCAAGTTGAGACATTTTGCTCGATGTTGTTATTGTCCGCTGAATTTAAAGCCACAAATCAAGACTTATGTTTCCACAAAGGAAAAACTCCCAAACAGAAATTAATATATAGAAACTGCTGACTTTTGATGTTAAAACTGTGATTTTACAAAAAATAAAATTGTTTATTATATATGAAATAAATGAAGTGGACTTGCTTCAATGAAAAACAAAGGACTATTTGTTGTGTCTTCTTTGGCACATGTTTTGGTATTAATGAGGATAATCCCACAGCCAGCATAGACTTTTGCTTTTACATTAAACTATGTTACAAAAATACCAACAAAAGATGGATATATTTTTATTATCTGTCTTTTGACATTTTTCATAATCAGTTGTTTATGTCCAAAAAGATTCAAACAGAAGATAAATTATATAAAAAACATTAGGATTGGCTAAATGTAGCATATTTGCTAAAACACACTCCAATAAAGGAGGAATGAAAAGGTTTATCTCTATGCTACAACTCATCGTATAAAGTTCTACAGTTAAAAATTTAAGCCCAAAAAGAAGAAAATATGAAGCTTACCTCTTGAAAAATCTAATTTCTCCTCAACTGTCCGGTAATATCAGATCTCAGAAGGCGCCATTAAGACTTTCCTTATAGAACATTTATTTATTCTACAGAACAATTTAGCAGGAAGTGAATTTTTCAGCCGTAGAGCTAGGTATGAAGATGTCATCATCCGCTTCTCTTGATATAAGTAAGACTGCAAGCAGTGCTTATGTGGTGTCTCACACACACACACACACACACACACACACACACACACACACACACATGTGGAGGAGCAGAGTTTCCTGTCGTTGAAACGTTGAGGCTTGCTCTGCAGGCTTGTCACAGGTGCTCACTGTGCAGCTGTGTAAGCCATAGGGAACGTTACAGGTTCTATGGCAAAGAGGTCAGGACAGCACCTTTGCCATATGAATGTTCCAGTACAGTTACAAAAGAAGGAGGTCTAGGTGGGCTGAGACAGCGGTGAGGCTAAATCGGTACATTGTTTGTGTTGCTAAGCAATAAATGACATGTGAGTCATTGACCTTTGAGGTGACTTCAGTCACCAATACATAGGTGAAGGCGTAGTTTTTTATTATTAAAATGATCAAATTATTCAAATTGCATCAAACATCCTATCAGAAGCAATCATTTATCTTTAATTTGTCAAATTGACCTATATAAGAAACTATTTTTGGTTTAATGTCAAGAAAATGTTGAATACAAGGTCAAACCTGTGGTTTGTGCCTGTTCTGTCTGTGGCCTGCTTTAAATGTGGCTACTCAAAATAGACTTTGGCCCTGTTGGTTTTTTTGTTTGTTTGTTTGTTTGTTTGTTTTTTATCTTAGTTCACATCTGAAATAAAATTAAAACAAAACTGTTCACAATAGTCCCATTTTCTAACAGAGAAACGTCTCGTATCAAACCGATTCATCCTTTCAGACATGTATTGTAGAGCCACATGATCACATACAGCCCAGAGAGACAGTTTAAGTCAGATTGTTAACACTCTGTGAGCCAGCACTGCCGCGTTGTCTTCATTTGCGGACCGCATCTCTTGTGTTGTGGTGAACAGCTGCTGCGCACAGCGCTTGCTCTGGCAGGAAGTCAGTCCAAACATCACAGAGTGCACAGAAATATGTGCTTAAAAGACATTCACGGCAAAGATTAAGACTCACTTTGCGATGAAACCACCTGAGTTCACTCTTTCCGTTCAAGTGAAAAATGTAAGAGGATGTGTGAGGGTGTTTCACATTTAGCCATTTTTATATGTTAAATCAAGATAGCTGAAATGAGCATGTATAAACTACTAAAAACTACATCTAAACACTGGATTTAATTATATTATGTTTTTTTCAATTGGACTTAATCATTCTAAATAACCAAATCGTTCAAAATTATGTGAAAATATTGATTCTGAATTAAGGTTTACATGGAAACACGTTATATCTAGAGGTTGGGAAGGGTTCTGATTGGACAGAGAGTGGACATGACGCACAGGTATACTGAAACCAACAAACTACTTCCTGCTTCTTGTCTGTTTGGCTACAACATGAAACATAATGAGTATTGTTTTTGCTATAATTGTGATCATATTTTTTAAATAACAAATGGTAAATGGACAACGAGCATGTACAGAACAACCGGATCTGATTGAGGAATTAATCAGTTTGGATTTAAAATGACAGTAAACCAGCCATACCAGTCATCATAGGTGTTTACAGTGTTTACTTTACAGCCACATGTTTACTTCTATCTAAAATGTATTTGACCAAGAGACAGTAACAAAGGATGGGAAAGTTTATTTTTGTTTATATATGGGTGTGTATGTGTGAGAGAGATTATTGTGCAGGGTGTGTGTTTTTTAACTAATACCTTGATGTGTGTGAAGGTACTTTTTGCAATATGTCAAAACAGTTTTTACTATGTAAAGCACTTTGTATTGCTGTTGCATGAAAAGTCAATTAGTCAGTCATTTTCTTATACTTAATCCAATTGGGGGTGGTGGGGAAGCTGGAGTCTTTCCCAGCAATCATTGGGATGAGAGGCGGGGTACACCCTGCATGAAAAGTGCTTTAGAAAAACAATTTGATTGATTGATATGTGATCATTTCTCATCTTTTTAAAACAAATGCATCTTTTATTCAGAATTCAAGCACAGTTGAACTCTCTTGGCCTATGGGAGAAACCCCTTGACTCAGCAGGTGATCACCAGAGAGCCCCCCATCTTTGGAGATCTTCAGGGTATAGGAGGCTTCAAGGGTATTCCTTCCCCACTCTACTTGTCACTACTTCCAAATGTGGTTGGAAATCACACGTTCTGTTACGCAATCACATGGAGATACTATCAATATGCAAAAAGTTTTCCAGTCCTTATACCGCCTGCTCGGCGATGCAGGTGCTGGCCTCTTTCATGACGGTGAGAGCAGCGTTTGTTTTGCTGCAAATGCCTGCTCGCATGCGTCACACCAGTTTGTTCAGTTCCCCAAGACACTGGTAGGTGTGCACACTTTATTTACACTGTAATATCAGCTTCTGGCCATATCACATGTGGTATGTATGATACAGAAGAAGAAAAAGGAAAGAAAAACTAAGTGACATGAGACAAGTTTGCAGGGCTTTTTTTTTGTAAAGACCTTATAGTGGGGGTAAGATTCTTGGCGTTTTTCCATATTATACACTTTTACATCTCTTGCTGTTGGTGTCTCAAGTCACACATGAGGTCATGTGTCCTGCATTCCACATGATCACCAGTTCAGCAGCCCTGCTGTGTTCTCGTTTCACACTGTGGTCATACTCTGCCAAGGAATATTTAGTTTCTTGTTTAACAAATTATGTCTATGACTGCACATCCCTCCAGGGCACCATTCTTATGTTTGGATGTTGCACCAGGTCCTGGCTGTCTGCTAGAAGGAATGAAGACACTGTTGTTTAGGCTTTAGAATAGCGGGTGGTTGGTGGTGGAGCACGTGGAGACATTTATCCTGGACTGCACAGGCAGATTAACTGCATTACAGTGTGTGTTTAAAGTTATAGAGGTTTAAAGACATAGAAAGTAACACATTTCATTATTGTTAGTTTTTAATGTGCAGCATAGAAAATATACATTTTATAGGTATTTCTGTCTATTATATTCCAAGTGAATACATTTATGCAATGTCTTAATTTAAGAATTTGCATTTAATACAAATACAATCGAATCGAAATGGAGAAAAAAACATTCATTCGTCTATCAAACTTGTGATGAAAGTATAAAACAAATCATTGCACTTCCCAGCTACTGTCCAGTGTGCAACACAGTATGTTTGCTCTTTTTCCAGTGCTCTGCAGCATCTTGACATGCTACTGGGGAACAAAAACAGCCTCCTGGGTCTTGTCACTGCAGGGGAGAGGCTGTAAAGATATTTTTGGTTTGTGTAGAAGAGGTGTAAAAATGCTGTATGGGACCTCCTGCTTCCTGTGAGGATACTGAAGCCTTCAAGAGCTCATCGTTGTGTTATGAAACCTAACTTTATAGATGTGTTCTTTATCTGATTCTTCCCCACACATTCAGATGCACTGCCTGAAAACTTTAATTACAGTATGTGATGACTTGAAAAAAAGCCTGCTTGTGGCCTCACATCACTGCATGAAATCGGTTTAGGAAAAAAAATGTGGGATTATGTGTTTATTTTATTTGTGGTTTAATGTTAAAGTGATGTTTGATATTTTATTTTGTAGTTTCTATTCAAATTAAAGTACAGAAGGGGATTTTTATTTAGTGTTTCATATCCTAAAGGGAAGAATTTCTTAAGTGGTCTGAGACTTTGTTTTGTTGTTTCACTAAATCAAATAATCTCTCACATAGTTAACATAATCATCATTCTCCTTTACATTTCAGTCCTAATCCATCACTCTGCTTTGTTATCAGCAGAACAGCCCAGACTCAGTCCAGCAGAAAACTCAGGCGGAAAGATGTGTGTCTCCACAAGTCTGCAGAGATTTTCTCAATCGTGTCAAGTCAAGGCACATTTCATTTTCTTTTCTGGCTGCAGTAAATGCCAGCCACTCCTTGCTCTGACCTCACAACACCCCAGTGAAGAGGAAGAAACTTTCGTGAAATGCCTTAAGTAACACAGAGGAGGAGATGGAGACGTGCTCATTAATGTGGCAGCAGTTTTAACACAGGGAGAAACGTCTGGAGTTGATGTTCATCTTGGTGAGGCCCAGATGTTTCAGAGGGGTGGACAGAGCAAAGGCCGCCTTCATGGGGATGTCGCACAGCAGGTCGGATTCCTCTCCGCACTCCTCCAGCTCATACGTTGCATCATCCAGCATCTCCTTGTGGCGATGGCACACCTGCTCCACTTTCAGGCGGTGGATCTCTGCGCGCAGGCGGATAAGCTGACGGGCCAGGCAGTTATCCTGGACCTGCATCTCCCTCTGGGATCAGAGGATGAAAGGGGAGGTTGGAGGGGAAGGGAAATATGAGCTTTAATATGATAAACAAATTATTTCTATGATGTTTTTTTTTCTCTTATCTACTTGTCAGAGGGTGTAAATCATTGGCATGTGGACTGTATGGGCTCCAGGCAGAGGCTGTGAGAAAACAGGCATCACTTTGTTTCACAAACTACACAATTTGTTTGGACTGTGAGGACTGCATGTCCTCAGTCGTGTTATCATTGAATGAAATCGAGCACTCATGCAGAGGAGATTGCTGACACCTGAGGAGATGACTATCTCTTTAAAGAAAACAGAGCTGTATCTCTAATGTTTAGGATTTCCTTATTTACTAAAGTTGTGTTGCTAAGGATTGTGAATCTGGATTTATTAGACATATATAAACCAAAAAGGATCATCAAAATAAAATATGAAGTAAACTCACCAGCTCTTTTCTTAGAAACTCCAAAGCATCATCAATTGTTTCAAAGCCACAAATGTTGCGCACCACCAGCTCCGAGTTCTCGTTTCTCAACATTGCAGGTATGGAAACGTCTTGCCCAGTAGATTCCGGACTGCATGCTGTATTTCTTCCCTTCCATGGGCGACTTTGCACCCGCTCCTGCCACTCCAGATAGGATGGTCTGCGCGTCTGCAGCTTCAGCTTCTCCGTCAGAGCTTTGACGTTGTCCAGGTCCTCCGTGTCTCCATCTGAGGAGGACTCCTCTCCCAACTCTTTGAAATCCATCGGTGCAAGACAGAAGACGTTTTGGATGCCAGTTAGGGTCGCTCTCTGGAATGGAGTGGTAGCTTTGCGCTTAAAGCGCAACAGGTCTTTGCCTCCCTTTATAGGGGGAATAGAAACAGTGACCGCCCATCCCGCATCGGGAGGGGTGGAGGATTTATTATTTATGGGAGGGAAGTCGGACCTTAAGACCTAACAGCCCTTTGGCTTGTGGTTTTTGTACAAAAATACTAAATACAAGCGACTTTGCAAGATTCAAAGATTGAATTATTAAATTGTTTCAGGCTTTTATCTATTAAACAAAGCAGAAATAGGAACTAGTTACAGCTTGTAAAAGTCCTGATTCATTCCTTATTTCTGTCAAATTTGTCAGGACAACCAGAAATAGGTGATTTATTAAAAATTCTACATTTCAAGCAAATATTTGACGAATATTTGTGTGTTTTAAGAGGTTTTCTGGAATAGTTTTATATATAGGCCTATGTATGTGTGTGTGTGTAAGATTGCTGTTGTTATGCTTTTTGCCAGTGTCAACAAAAGAGTCACATGCATATTTCCGTTGCAGACCCACCATTTATACCTTCTACTAACTATGCTGAAGTATGAACATTTTTTTTAAATGTGATGTGATTCACTTATTTAGTTGAAAAATTAGCCTCTTTCATAGCAAGGTAGAGAAATAATAATAAATATTCAAAGAAATAATCCAAACTAGTGACTAGTGTTTTTTGTCTTTTAAGCCTAAATCTAATTTTTCTCATAAGATGTAGGCCTACATGATAAGTTACCCTCCGATAATAAAAATAAAAATCAGAAAATGCTAGTCGTATGAACTGCAATAACATCCGTGATATAGACTAAATTAAGAACATCACTAAATAGAAACACTTTGTAATTACCACTCTTCTGGCTACGATTGAATATTAACAGATAAAACTATGCAAGCCTATTTGTTTTCTTTTGTATTCTTTTATTGATTTTTCTAACCACCGTTACTTTTAAAGGTGAAAAATGATTATCAACTACTCAGCCGCTCGGGGGAAAAATCAATAAATGAAACTTTTGCTCCATTTTATACCGTTTGACTGGAAAGGTTGTGATTTAGCACCGCTTCTCTCCCTTTGAGTGTAGCACCCCCTAGTGGCCATTTAGCATATTACCGATACATCACTGTCGTTTCGACCTTCCTTTAGTGCACGCAGAACTTTTAGCCGTTAAATGAGCCCCATCTTGCTGTCTTTTCTCAGGAAACGCGCACTTCCGTCTTTTGTCACCTCAAGCCCCTCGTTTTCCATTTCCACAGAAGTATCGTGTTCTGCATCAAGGTGTAGTCACATATGGTGACGGCTATATTCAGGCAAATACTTTTTTCTATTTATAGACTCCTTATCGCAACTGCAGAGCTGCCTGACCAGCTCTGTTTACAGAAGAGGAAGCTTGCTTTCGTTTTCTTAACAGAGCCGAGGAAGTGATTTGGAGTTGAGGGCTACTTGTTGGCTTTGGGACAGAAAGAAACGATCAGTTTTGGCGTGGTTGATGGAGTTCTCGGAGCACATCAAAACGGCCAATGTGGAGGATGTTGTGCTCAAACAGCCGCTGCAGCCGCCCATCAGAGGGACCCTGTGCGTCACCGGACACCACCTGCTCTTCTCGGACAGAGAGGAGGGCAGCACCAGGCAGGTTTTGCTGCTCCTCAGAAACATTGACGCCACTGAGAAAAGGTGAGAGTCAATGGTAGAGAAACAGTCCACATCTTGCGACATATTACTGAGTTCCAGGCTGTGCAACATGTTGAGACTGCATTTATGTCTCACTTTTGTTTTCCTTTAACCACATTTCATTTAACAGTCTGTATGTTGTGTTAAATTCCCTTTTATTACTAATTATGACGATTATAAACCTTTAAAGACTCATTTGTCCTGATGATGTCACTAAGTTTAACACAATGAAACTAAAAAAAAAAAACAGTCAAACAATGTTTGAGTGCTCTAATGTGTCATTTATTCATCAAATCTTTTTAACCAGTGTGGAAAACCTTGTGGGCTATTCCAGTTTCCTCTGTAAAGCAAGTCAAAGTGAAAGGTTGGACATTGTTGCTGTTGCCCTGCTGTGTTTTTGCACCTTCATCGCCAGAAGATGCAGCAGTTTGTTCACATGCTCACTTTCTGCGTTGCTTGCTACTAACTGTTTTTCTACGCCTTGTGAAGCATTGCTGAAACCTCTTGATACACTTTTTAAAAAGTCAGTAACAGAACTGCTCCACACTCATTTGTCAGGAAGCGACGTCCTCCACCTGTGGACATCCCAGCTGACTGGGTTTGTCTTCCTCATTTCGCTGCAAGCCAAGCCTCCTGCACTGCTAGTCAAAACTATGTTTCCAACATGGGACTTTGTGTGGAAAGGTTTACATCAGACATGTTTTAAGTGATGCTTGTTTATATTTGCATGTTTATGAAAGGATGTCTGGATCATCAGGGACGATCACTATCAAGTGCAAAGATCTGTGTGTTCTCCAGCTTGACATACCAGGCATGGAGCAGTGTCTAAACATTGCCCACTCCATAGAGGTATACAAAAATGAAACCAAAACCAAGCTAAGATGAGTACACAATACTGTCTTAATCCACCATCTATGTTTTATCACAGTGAAATATCTTGTTATATATGTGCTTATAATGTTTTCTCTACTTCTTTGTAGACCCTGTCCTGTCTGGACAACGTGCCAGAGATGTATCCTTTCTTTTACAGACCGACTGACCTCAGCCTGGTGAGCCGGTGGGGTCTTTCAACCCCTGAAAAGTACTTCAGTCAAATGAAGGAGCTTGTAAGCAACATTTAAAACTCGTATTATTGTTTCTGCTGTACAGGAAGAGTCTCAAAGAAAAGTAACAGTTATTGATAGAAAAGCCTTAAATGCAACCTTTCCTAACAATGATCCAACACCCATATGACAGGAAAATGCTGAATGTAGGGGTCAGCACTCAGGATATCCACGTTGCTTAGCTTTCATTTGTGTTCTGATAAAGTCAGAATGTGCTGCACACAACATGAATTCATGCTAAACATGAATGTCTGCCACTGGGATGGGCAGTGTTGCTATGGTGAGGGGTTGGGTCCTCAGAAAAGCATTGTTTTCTGTTTTATGGGCAGTTTTCTCAAAATAGATGGGATGGCTGCATTTGTCATCAGGGTGGCTTGGTTACCATTCTTCACCCAGGAGAGACTCGCTTTCTTTACATTTCTGCCCTGTTGACTCGCTTTCATGCAATGTGTGAAGATTTGTGGTTTTTACAGCTATAAATAGTAAAATAGGACTTTTTCTGGTTCTGAAAGAAGCTGGAGAATCGGGTAAAAGTCTATTTGTTTTTTGTTTTTTTTCAGTAAGTTACAAAAAATCCAAAACTCACACGTTTTACTCTACATTGCTGCTGAACCTTTTATTGCTTTTGTATGTGATGCTCAGTTTAGTTACTGTCTCTTTAAGGCCTCCTAATTCTGATAGAGAGCAAGACTAACATACTGCTAGTATGGAAATGTGTCTTTGGGGGATTATTATTTACTTCCTGGATTGAAGGATTAGACAGGTGCAATCTCCCACAGTAATAAGAAAAAAAAACACACATAGGCATCTTTTATACTTATGTAATTTAACACAACAGCTTGGCACCTTACCGGGATCACATTTTGCCTTGGGATGTAATTTCTCAATCCCCATGGTTGTGTTGGTCACTATAACAAGTTAATGTGTACAGATGATCCTACAAACAATCACTCTCCTAAAATATTGATCAGTCATTTTTGTGAGACAGATTTCCTGTTGATATCTTGTTGTGCTTTTAGAAAACCTTGGAAAAAGGACTTAAGGCATTAATTTTTTTATGCAACCGGCATCATATGAATCTCCAAATAAAAGTGAATATTAATAAGAGAATATTTAGGTGTATTTGAGGGATTATGTTTTTTTTTCTTTTTTTGGTGCACAACCCACACATAAAGCTTTTATTCCACAGAAACATGATTCTACAGTGATACTATATACTTACTGTATATAAGTATCTATCTATCTATCTATCTATCTATCTATCTATCTATCTATCTATCTATCTATCTATCTATCTATCTATCT
>JBAMIG010000021.1:5765819-5789455 GCA_037177335.1 Kiunga ballochi | reverse complement strand
ATATATATAAAATACTAATGTTAACATGAAACTATTGTAACAGCTTATAGGCTTTGCCATTTCCAGATAGACTTCACTGTCTCCTGCTACTTCATTGACTTGTGACCATAATCATCCTCCATGTGTTTGCAGCATAAAAGGTGGAGGTTGAGCAGCATTAACAGAGACTACTCGGTGTGTCTTTCCTATCCTCCGGCGGTCATTGTTCCAAACACTATCGATGATGACACGCTGAAGAAGGTGGCCAAATTCCGACAGGGGGGGCGCTTCCCTGTCCTGTGTTATTTCCACAGGAAAAACGGCATGGTGAGGTTTTTAATGCTCACTGGACATTCAGCTTTAACTGGTGGTTCCTAACTGGGCTACATCTTTTCAGGTGATCATGCGCAGTAGTCAGCCACTGACTGGAGCCAACAAGAAGCGCTGTAAGGAAGATGAGCTTCTCCTCCAGGCTGTGATTGATGGCTCAGATAAAGGTTACATTATAGATACACGCTCTAGTCCGCAGGTTCAACAGGCCCGGATGATGGGTGGAGGGTTTGAGTCCAAATCCTGCTATGAGCGTTGGAAGAGGCTGCATAAACAGATGGAAAAGTGTGTTTTTGATCATAAAGTTTGCATTGAACGTTATGACCATTCCTGTTAAACCAGCTTCATGCGCTTTTTTACGTGTTTGTTCAGGGGTAAAGCACTCCAGGAGAGTCTGATTAAACTAGTTGA
Source organism: Kiunga ballochi (assembly GCA_037177335.1). Lineage (NCBI taxonomy): Eukaryota > Metazoa > Chordata > Actinopteri > Atheriniformes > Pseudomugilidae > Kiunga > Kiunga ballochi. Next base: position 5,788,735 of record JBAMIG010000021.1, on the reverse strand, counting down.
GGCTTGTGGGGATGAGTCCCACAACATGGATCGCTGGCTCAGTAAACTTGAGAATTCAAAGTGGCTGTCCCATGTCCAAACGGCTCTGTCGACTGCTGGCCTGCTCGCCGAGTGTGTGGAAAGGTAGAAGGAGCACACGGCTTGTGTTTGCAGTTGGATCACAGCTCTGAAACATCCTGCAGGGAGGAGTTGTGGAATGATTATTGCCATCTTTTTCAGAGACGGTCACTCGGTTCTGGTTCATGGATCTGATGGGACCGACTGTTCTTTGCTCATTAGCACTTTGGCTCAGCTCATCATGGACCCATGCTGCAGAACCCTTGAGGGATTTTTGGCCCTGCTGGAAAGAGAGTGGGTACAGGTGAGATGTCTTTTGCAGAAGGTGATACTTTGTCTCGTGATTTCAAAGGTCATCTAAAACTCTTAACTCTCAGGGTAGACACTCCATTGCAGATTTTCTGTTTATGCTGTTATAGAAAGGAGAAATACATCCAGAATCTGTGGTATTAAAGTACGGCAGAAAAACCTTTCCACCCCTCACACATGTGTGCATGCATCCACTTTGCATGGTCCTAATTTCTGCCATTTGCTGCATGCAATCCACTTACTTTGTAAGTAAGACTGAATTATTTAACATTTTCAGAATTGCCCCAGAGCTAACTACTGTGCACACATGTGGTTATGAGCAAATGTCTTGTAAAAAGGATATTGCTCCATAATTCACCACTAACAGGAAATTCCTTCAAATTAAAAGCTCACACATGGTGTGCTGCGTGCAGCGCTCACAGATTTAGTGAAAACAATTCTGTTTTTAACATTTTATTAGATAAAATGTATGTTTGAATCTTTGTATTATGTATATCTTTTCATTTCTTCCTAATTTTTATATTCTGGCTGATGAATATTGCAGTGTTGACAAAACCAAATTATGTAAATGAGTCATATTAGTAAGTAATGAAGATACTGTAGTGTGTGTTTAAGCGTGAGCTTTTTTTATGGCCCAACAGGAGAATCCAAAGCTCTTCTTACAAGCTGTTGAAAAGTGTATGTATTTCTTATGTCTTCTTTGCAGGCAGGATACCCATTCCAGCTGCGATGTGCCCACTCAGCTTATTCCCACGCTCGTATCCAGCAGGAGTCCCCAATCTTCCTGCTGATGCTGGACTGTGTGTGGCAGTTGTGGCGCCAGTTTCCTCTGGCACTGGGTTTTTCTGAGGCGCTGCTCCTGAGACTGGCCACCGAAGCCTACGCCTCTGATTACGGCACCTTTCTATGTAACAGTGATCAGGAGAGGTCAGCTTAATGGTTACAGCCACGGTTTTTTACTTCACAGAGTCTGTAATATAGATCTCATTGATCTGATTAGTCTTTGGAATCTCTCCCATTCAGGTGTGCTTTAGGAGTTAAGGACAAGACTCATTGTTTGTTCCAGGCTCTGCTGAAGCCCATGGAGAGAGACTTCTACTCAAACCCACTTTATGAACGCACTGAGTTGGCGATTTGGCCCTCAGTTCATCCTCAGTCCCTGCAGCTCTGGAGAGGTAAGCGTACATGTTCTAATCGGCACTTTTTTTGTTGTTTTTTTTTTTTTGCTTGTGATGACTATAAAGTAGCGATGCACGCCATTCTGTAAACTTCAACATAAGCTGTAAAGCAGTTTTTGTTTGATTCTCAGGATTTTTTCTGAGGTGGACCCAGCAGGCTCGTCACCTCGAGGAGATTCAGGAGGAAATAAGGAACATGGTCATTAAGTGGGGGAAGTTAGCCCTCAGCTAATGTGTATGAATGAGTAAATATTGTCCACATGTCAAAAATGTTCACAGTTTGCAGATAATATTTTTCAATGTACAGTATGGCATTTGAATTTTTTCATAAAGGTTTTCTCATTGAAAAAAAAGAGTGAATTATTTAAATATTTAAAGGAAAGTTTGACCTTTTGGAAAGATTAATAGTTGGCAGAGAAACTATTTATGTAGTCAATTTATTTTTGTTTAAAAAGTTACATTTATACAATAATCCCTTCATGTTATTTCACTAAAATTAACATTATGATTAAAAGAACCTATTTTTTTTCCTTTTTTTCCAGTTTTTCAACAGAGAAATCTTCTTTCTAATTCACTTCACTTTGAATCATCATCCCTTCATATTTGGAAGAACTGTTAAACATATTTCCCTAAAATTGTCACTAAGACCTTTGTTTAGTGTTCAATCTTATGACATTTTTTAAACTAACAAATTTCTGTTATTGCCCTCCTATAATGGTTTTTTTACTGCAAAATTACTTGGTGATTACATCATAATATGCATTTTTATATAATTATTATCAACAGAATAAGGTTGTGTAACAAACACACCTCCCAGTCCTGTTAAGCTCAGCTAAACACTCTTCACAATGCAAATCCCTGTGCACAGCAAGTCAGCATGTTTGCACACACGGAGCTTTGCAAGCTGGAGACTGTAGTCCTGTTCATCCAAGAGCCACAGACCATAACGGCTGCACTGTTTGGACAAGAACCACATAGACCAGGAGGACTTTCTACACCTGCGTATATGTCCAGTGGTTACTGGTTGAGCTGAGACAGCGACCAATCGGATGGTAATCTTTTATTTTTCACACTTCTTATTCGCTGATTTCATCATTTTGTTTTGAGAAATGACTCTGGATTTACTGACTTGAGTCTACTAACTTTTCATCAAAAATCAGCAATCTGGAGTTTCCAAATTTGTCTGCACACAGGTGATTTTTGCTGATCTTTTTCTGTATATCATTGTATGTTAGGTCACATCAGTAATCATCATCAAGAGAAAGAGGTTCCCTGTAATCAGTTTGTTATGGTAACTCTCTTCAGGACTGCTTTTGGAGATGCAATCAGGTTTTCAGGTGTGTGTGCCCACCGCGGCCATCCTGGGCCTGTTTTGCCGCGGCTGTCTCAGCAGGGCGCAGAGTTGTCCCGGTCGCAGCTTCAGTTCTGCTTCCCGGAAGATGAGCAGGTGGAACAGCCATGAGAGCTCCAACTCCCAAAACCTTCAAGAAAATCCACGAGTCCTCATCACAGGTGACGCCAGTTTCCAGCTTTCATTCGCTTAAAATATCTACTCATTGTAATTAATTTATCTACAACTGCACGACAACTGAACCCTTGAAGCTGCCATTGTTTTCCACCACTTTGACAACCAGCAACTGCTTTGTATTGATAGTAATAATAGTAATAGTAACAAATAGCAGCTACATTAAATAAATATGGAGTGGGCAAACTCAAAACACATTTCTTGTCCTACAAAATATGTGATTATTAAAATGAAATAGTCACCACGAGCAGAATAATACAAACATGTAGTATGCTGTTTTGTTTTTTCACGCTGTTGTCCACCTGCAGCAGGACTCCATTTTGATTCCCCACAATAGAGCGTGTACAGATAGTGTTGGGACATAAAGGAGAGGAGAACAATAACCTGTATGCTTGTCACTTTTTGTTCTGGAATAATACTTTAGGGCAAACAAAAGGCTTTTATGTTTTTTGGCACGCTAAAGTTTGCTCCTCTAAAAGCGTGAATGTATTCTTAAGACAGATCAGATGGTGTCATTTATCTATGTGTGCAGGGGGTCTGGGACAGTTGGGTGTCGGACTTGCAGAAATGTTGAGGTGAGATGTGTAGAAATTCCTGAAAACTCCTAGTTTGTTAAAATGTGTGACACATGACCCATCATAAGTAATGTTGATGTCCAGGAAACAGTACGGAAAAGAGAACGTAATCCTGTCAGACATCAAGAAGCCTCCACCTCATGTTGTTGCAGATGGTATGCAAGATTTGACTCATCTATGTTATCTACTTTTACCATATATAACTCTATATATCTTAAATTTAATGCACAGCCTTCTCTTTTTATTTACCCTCATGGTATCACCCTCTTTCCCTTTAGGCCCATTTGCGTACGCTGATGTTTTGGATTACCAACACCTCAGAGAACTGATTGTAAATAATCGTATTACCTGGCTGGTTCACTACAGCGCTCTGCTGAGTGCCGTGGGTGAAGCTAATGTAGCTTTGGCACGAAAGATCAACATCACAGGTCTGTTTGAAACATGTTTACACCTGGTCAAGTATCATCCAGGTTTGGAGATGCTTCCGTCTGAGCTTCTGCTTCCTATCCAGGCCTACATAACGTTCTGGACTTAGCATTAGAGAACTGCCTTCGCCTCTTTGTGCCCAGCACCATAGGAGCATTCGGTCCCTCGTCCCCACGTGACCCGGCCCCTGACCTTTGTGTTCAACGCCCTCGAACAATCTATGGTGTGTCTAAAGTGCATGGTGAACTGATGGGGGAGGTAAGACAAAAAATGCACATGTGCTGCGATGATGTATATAAAATCTTATATGTCAATACTAATAGGTGTTTTTTTTTCAGTATCTCCATCATAAATATGGTTTAGACTTCCGCTGCCTTCGTTACCCTGGCGTGATATCAGTCAGCACACCTCCTGGAGGAGGAACAACAGGTAATTCTACACCTTTCTGTCTTGTTATGTAAATGTGCTACAGTTTATTTGACCTCGCTAAAGAGACTAAGATCTCTAAACCTCTGTATTCACAGACTACGCAGTACAAATCTTCCATGATGCTCTCAGCACTGGCCACCATGAATGTTACCTGCGACCTGACACCCGGCTTCCCATGATGCATATCTCTGACTGCCACCGTGCCACAGTAGAGTTTATGCAGACTCCAGAGTGCCAGCTGTCACTGCGTACCTATAACATAGCTGCCATGAGCTTCACTCCAGAGGAGGTGGCCCTGGAAATACGCAAGCATCTTCCTCACTTGAAGGTCACCTACAATCCAGACTCTGTCCGCCAGACAATTGGTGAGTGCTCACACCAGTGGATCAGGAGTAACTTTAACTACCATAACGTTGCATTGCATGTTATTTCTTATGACATATTTATTGTTAAAAGTGTGCAACGTCCAATTTTGTTTGGAAAATAGTGCAATGATGTTGAAATCTTTAAAGAACTGAATTTAACAGTAATAACGTGCTCATTTTGGGTTTGCATTTGCAGCAGATAGCTGGCCTGTGAGATTTGATGACTCCAATGCCAGGAGAGATTGGGGCTGGGCGCCAGCCTTCGGGATCGAGGAGCTAGTGTCAGACATGCTGCGCTCCGTTCGAGACAAGAGGACCGACGAGGGATTTTCAGTCAGCTAGCAAAACTTTCTCCCTAAAGACTGACCAGTGCTCTACCGCTGGCTTTTCCTTAGCCTGCATTTACCAGCAGTTTCTTTTCACCTCATATTGTGAATCACCTGGAACGGAATATAAAATAGCTGTTCTTGGTCAGAACCCGTCAAAATACAGTGGAAAGTGAAATTGTCATACACATGTACACAAACTTACACATCTCAGTCTTCTTCAGGGAATCATATACTGTTAAATCTTCTCTTCATCTTTGTTGTTTTTATTTGTTATAAGCATCATTTTACAGATGGGAATGTCACCTCAAGTGGAACAGAAAATGACTCAAGCCTAAGATATTTCCAGATGTCATGTTAAATGCACACATGAACACACGTTCTTTTACAATGTCAACAATACAGAGCAGCCGAACACTTTGAGTGACAAAACTGTTGCACATTTTAATTCCAGGATCATCTGGAATAGCTGGCTCACTCAACTTAACTGGAATATGATGAGCCATCTTACATTCTTGCTGTCTCTTCAAGCAGTTTTTATAATATATTCTGTTACATAAAAATCACATATTTCATATATGTCCGTTACCCCTGCAGTGGCATTTAACAAGAGAAGTTTCATTTTACTTTTTTGCCAGCAGTGTGACTTTTAGTTATGGATGAGTTCTGATATTAAATCAAGAATTATTCACTTTGGAAAATAATTTTAGAAAAATGCAGTGTTCATTTAAACAGTACTTGAATAATAAAACAAAAAATGTTATGGAACTAAATTATTTGGGTTATTGTATTTTGCCACAACGTGTGTTAACCTAGAAAACTGGTATCTTTTATTTAATTCATTATTTTTTTTCTATAATGCTTTTTCCATATCTGGGAATTGGTTCCAGTTTCCCAGTGAACCGGATGTGCTATGTTGTGTGAAATGTAATCAGAAAGGGAAATTTATTTCAACCCACTTAAATCTTTAAAAAAAAATGAGGATATATATGTGTGTTGCAAGTATTTAATTTCAAACAGTACTAAATGTCAGAAGTAGAAGATGGGTCTGGACTGTAGACAGGTTACAATCTTAGTATAGAGTCATTCTGATTTACCTTGTGTAGGATGAAATATGTACCCTGAAAAAAGGTTTGCCCTATATGTTGCTTCAAAACCAACGTATATTATTTAGCATAATTTTTATTAGCAAGTCACCCAGTGCAGGTATAATAATGTACCTCAACATCATCACAAATAATGGACTGTGTGCTACATCTGGATAACAAGCCAGATGGTCCCTCTCCTTTCTAACACGATGGATGAAACATTCATGATTTTTAAAGAGAATTTCAAATTCCAGTTATTCAGGCTACAAGACATGAATCTTTTGTGCTTTATGTATAATTTCAGAGAATAATGTATATGTGTGTGAACCATCATCAGATGAAAAGCTACTGTATATGACTTTTTGTAGCATTGAAAGATCACTGAAGCGACCGACACGAAGTCCGACCAGTGTCAAGAGAGGGCTAGACTGAAGACAACACAGAGTCGCTAAACTCTGGAGTACCAAAACCACGAGGCTCAGATATACCACACCAGGCAGGACTCCAGCTGCAGACTGTGTAAAGAAACTCCGGAAACATTCCAGCACATTACAACAGCAGGGTGCTGGAAGACAGAATACATGGAACCAACCAACCAAATACCTAGCATGGTGTACAGAAACATCTGTGCAGGATAAGGACTGGAGGCCCCTAAGTATGATGGGAAACACCTCCCAAGGTAGTGGAGAAAATGAGGGCTAGGATCTTGTGGGACTTATTGAGACCAACAAAAGGCTGGTGACCAAGCAATAAAGCAATGATACAGCATCTCCAATTAGGGAAATATTGGTAAAAAGAAATTAGATGGTGGAGAAAGAAGGCCTCAAAGGAGAACTGCCCAACAGATACCCAGAGAAGCATCAGACATCTCTGATCAGACAGCTAAGATATTGAGTAGGACAGTCAAGGCCCCAGGAGACTGGTGGCCTGAGGATCCTAATTTTAAGATGAACAGCCACCGGCCGGCCTAGAGGATAGGAGGGTGGGTAAGATAAGATTGTTTTTTTTTTTGTTTGTTTGTTTTGCTTTTGTTTGTATCTTTTTTTTTGTTTTTGTTTTTTGTTTTGTCATCACAGGAGGCCAGGCGCAATTTTTGTTTTGTCCTGTGGGGGGCGCATGCTCTAATCTTACATCCGGGTCACCACTCACAATTTCACCGGACCATACGCGTCTTTCTCTACTGCGCCTGAAACGACCAATTTTCCAATAATGGACGCGGGATTCTTCCGCGTAAGAGCTTTACATTTGTGTCTGATTATTTTATGTCTTCTTTATATGTTGTACGCCAATGTGATGTCAGTTTATTAGGTAAAAAGAACCATATGAGTTTCTGGAGAGGGCCATATACAGCTCAAGGCAGTACGGTCAGGGCTTCGTCTATCAACTGATTTGAAAATATTTTGAGATGTTGTTGTCGATTCTCGTTCAATTGAGTTGTTTAAACATTTCTTTAAATGAACACTTGTTATATTTTAATCTCGTATAGTGAGAAATAGCTAAGACATCTTTCCATTTCTGTGTTATTTTGGGGGAATGGAAGCAGGAAATAGACGAGCCATGAGGCTAGCGAAATGTGGCTAACCTGTTGGGCTCGATAAAAGATGGCGCCCGGCCGCTGTCTCGCTATTCCTCAGCGAGCCAGTCACGACAGCTTCTGCGCTAACTATACATTAACAGGCGTAGTTATGTAAAATAAACATTGTGCTTATGAGTTGTGTGTTTTTATTAGCACTATTCCAGGGGAGAACTACCAGTGTTATGGTTAATATAAACGTCTGGGGTTTCCTTTGGCGATTTAGCAGGCGGTTAGCCTGGCTTAAGCTAGCTTGTTCCTATCAGTGTTTGTCAGTGTATCATTGACCCACATCGACGGTCTTAAACACAATGCAATGTTTCAATATTTTTAAAAGTATAAGAAGTTTGAAAATTTCATTTTTATTTTAAAGTAAAATGTTTTGAATTCAATACGGCAACAAATCAGTTCCTTCCAAAACGGCGTCATGTTAAGTAAATTGCGTATGTTTCAGATGTGATCGTTTCTCCTCCAAGCCTTTTAATGTTTATTTATTTTATTCCTTAGGGGACAAGTGCGGAGCAAGACAACCGCTTCAGCAACAAGCAGAAAAAACTGTTGAAGCAACTAAAATTTGCAGAATGTCTGGACAAGAAGGTATAATATCTGAAAAAGCTGTTTCTTTTTAAAACAATGTTTAATGCATATGATGATATTTGTTTGACATGGGGTGATAATAATTTTAAGTAAGTTTGTTCTCATCTATTTATAAAAAATTGTTGCAAATAATGTGGCTTCTATTTAGATGGAAATCTATATTAACTGCTTTCTTGGTTTGTGGTTTTGCTTTTAGGTGGACATGACGAAAGTGAACCTAGAAGTTATCAAACCTTGGATTACCCAGCGTGTGACTGAAATTTTGGGGTTTGAGGATGATGTGGTCATAGAATTCATATTCAACCAACTTGAAGAGAAGGTAATGTATTAAATTTATTTTGTTTTATCCTTTTGCTTTATGTGAACTGTTAAGAATTTGAGGGCATTGTGTAGTCAGAAGGCATATGAACAAATAATTGCCAATCCTAGTCAAACTGAAAGTGATTGGGTAAATTAAAAATTGGTTTAAAGCTGATTTAATATGACAATGTTTTGCTGTTATGTGACAAAGTGCCTTTATTCAGCAGCCTTCTAATGATGATGTGATTTATGATTTAAAAGGCCTGAACCAATATGGATGTTATACCTTGCATCAGAAGTATAGCACCAACATCTAATTAGCTCTCTCCTGAGCCCAAAGTCACAGAGCCCAACTCTCCCTTCATGATGCAGTGTGTGGTTCGAGGTGAGTTATATACAGGGATCACCTTTATCATGTTAGTGAAAGACACAAGTGAACAATGTCATAATATTCTCCGTAGACATTTTAGGCCATAATTGGATCACTCAGACCCCTTTTCAATTTAAGTGAAACAACTGGATACAAACAGGCAAGGATTATTGTTTATCCATAGTTTTTCTATCTATTTTTCTAATAGATAATATAAATATATAAAATGTCAAACTGAAAAGTATTGTCTGACTGACCGCCCCTGATTGTAAGTTTCACCACATTTGGACTTGTTTTGGTTGTTGTCTTTTGCACTTATAATCACAGTTGACAGCACTTTGTACCATGTAGTTGTTAAATAAATGCCAAGCAACAGGATTGCACAATCATATTGCTTACTACAAATAAATAAAGCAACATTTGGGATCCTGGATAAGCAACAAAATGGCCATAAAAAATTTGACGTGCATATATAAACAACTGACGTGAGAATTTTTTTTAAGCAGTGTTGCAATTACTCATCTGTCTCTAGAGGAGGAAATGAGTGATTTCACTTAGTGTTGTTTCTTATGAATATTTCCTATTTTTAAAAGAGAAAACTAGTTTATAAACCAAAGGTAAAAGCAGACAACTCAAGTTCATTGCTGTTGCAATTTGAAAACTTCAAGCACTGGAGGTCAGTAAAAATAAGATTTTAGAGAACAAGAAACAATACTTTTCAGCTAAGTATTATTCATTAGTATAAAATGAAAGACTAATGTTGTAAAGACCTCAATTTTGATTTTGCATGTTGATCCCTACAAAGCAAAATAAAAAATTAATATGCCTTTTAGGTTTGTCATTTTCTTTTATTAAAACTTATTCTGTTCTCCATTAATGCATTAAACCATTTCTGATGTCTGATAATGGGTAAATACCATTGCACACTTACTTTTGAAGAATAGGTCAAGGTTAATGTGTTCCCAAGTCAATTTAATCACACTATATTTCATTTCAATAATATACTTGAAAACAAGCTTTTTTTTTTAAAAAATTTTTTTATTTGAGTACCTTTCTCTGCATAATTAATTGGATTCAATAAAATGCTAAAGATCCTCATATTTTAAAGTCCTTGCATATGTGACACTAGCATAAGATGAATAAAATTTTTTACATTGTGTTTGCCCTTGCTGTTGATGGGAGGGGCGGGCTGCTAAAGCTAAGTACTTTTGCATTTTGAAAAGCATACTCAGTAATATAATTGGCATTATAGTATGTCTCAATAATTTTTATCATTGGTTGAAATAAAAAAATAAAAGTTTTTGTGTGACTGTGTACTCATTATTGCTTGTTCGTCTCTTGCAATTTAGATAAATGATATAACATTAAGCTCAAGGTGGTTGAGTCTCAAGCAGTAGGGAGACGGAAGCAAGCCAATGGAGCTCCGTGCCCACTGATCCCACGGGACTCACTGAAGACACCGGAACTGTTCTTGCTGTCTTGGGTTTTAATGCACTCTGTATTGTGGTCATTTGTTTACCCGCTGAAGTATAGTCTGTGGGGAGACTGGAAAATAGGAGGGGGTTGGATGGGGCAGTGAAACAAATAGTGGGAGTAGCACTGACTAAATCTGATAGGGACACAATAATTTTGTGTTTATGGAAGTTTGTTTGGTGCATTATCTCAGGACTGGATAATGCCATCATTGCATGCAGTTTTTGTATGACTAGTTGTCTCCCTTCAGCTAGCTCATATTCTCATTTTCATGAGATTGAGTATAGTACAACTATTAGGTAAATTCTTTTTATGGTATTAGGTTACAGAGTTTTAATAGTGGTCCTAGGGATGTTAAACATAGTAAAGTTAATGTTTTTTTTTATTTGGTTACCTATCTAAACTGTCCCACGTTTAGACTAGAGAGGGATAGATTGTGGGAATCCCATTTGTGGGACCCTGCCTCTGTATGTTTTATTTTACATTTATTTCAATGGCAGTATGTTTTTTTTTCCCCCTTCGTCTGTGTGTTACAGCATCCGGACAGCAAGATGATGCAGATCAACCTGACAGGGTTCCTGAATGGCAAAAATGCCCGAGAGTTCATGAAGGACCTTTGGCCCCTGCTGTTGAGTGCCCAGGAGAACATTGCTGGCATCCCATCTGCTTTTCTGGAACAGAAGAAAGAGGAAATAAGGCAGAGACAGGTGAGCTGTTTAATAAGATGGGGTACTTTGTGTGTAAAAGGGCTCTGTGCACGGGAAAAGACTTTTCCCATTATGACTATATCCATTATGTCTGCTAGATTGAACAGGAGAAGCTCGCTTCCTTGCGGAAGGTGGATGATGATAAAAAGGACAAGGACACCAGAGAGAGAGCTCAGTCAAAGAGCCCGAGAAGGTACTTAATGTGATGTACTGAAAGGGTGAAGTGTCTTAAGGGTGGGGGATCAGTTCCCGTGCCAAGTGGAGTTCAAGTATCTCAGGGTCTTGTTTACAAATGAGGGAAGGATGGAGCCTGAAATCAACCGATCAGTCTGTAGTAATGCGGATGCTGCATCGGTCTGTTGTGGGGAAGAAGGAGCTGAGCCGAAAGGCAAAGCTCTCCATTTTCTGGTTGCTCTATATTCTTACTCGCCTATGGTCCGCTGTGGGCCGGCGTTTCCTTAGAGGGTGAGAAGCTCTGCGATCCGGGAATGGCTCAGAGTACAATCGCTGCTCCTCCACATCGAGAGGGGCCACATGAGGTGCCTCAGGCATCTGGTTAGGAGGTTTTTCCAGGGTTGATCTAATTAATTTTTTCCATCACTATTGCCTGTTGTTGACTTGCATGTTTAAGAATGCCACATTTTCATCAGTGATTGCTGAAGATAACTTAAGTATTATCATTATCATGCTGTTAATAGTGGCATTAATTGACTTCAAATAAAATTTATTAGGGTTATCTATGGGGCAGTAATTCCCCAACTAAAGGATAAATTTTAAAAAAGTCCAATTCAATATTGCGGTCATCTCATTGAATCATGTGCTAATCTGGTTCTTCGGCCAGACGGAAGACGAGGTCGCCATCACCACGCCGGCGGTCACCAGTAAAGCGGGAAAGAAAACGCAGCCCCTCACCATCTCCGAGGCGCAAACCCAGTCCTGAAAGTGGCAGCTCACCCCCTCCACCTCTTATGCAGTTACCCACAAAACCTGCAGAGCAGCTTGTGGAGCCGGATGCATCAGGGAGAGCTATACCAGAAGCAGACATTCAAGAACCTTCTTCTGTTAGGTTGGTGTTGTTCCCTTTCCTCCCCCCTCCCCCTGTTACTGGCAGTACTTCACATTTACCCTGTCTTTTTGTAGTGATTCACTGGGGGAGGTGGCAAATATAGACTCGGTGGCTGAAGGGAAAGAAGCTTCTCCAGAGAAAACTCATAAAAAAGAAGAGAGACCAAGATCTCGTGAAAGAGAAAAGGACACAAGGAGGGAGCGACCTCATCACCGCTCTCGTTCCCGTTCTCTTTCCCGCTCCCGCAGACGACGTTCCCGTTCAAGGTTAATTCTTGACATTACTTGACTGATTGTAGTTGTATCATATTAATATAATTTGATATTTTTTTAAGTTGAACATTTCTTAAGGTTTTTTCCTTTGTCATCACACCAGATCTTACTCTCCTCGGAGAAGACAGAGTCCCAGAAGGAGAATATCTCCCCGTCGAAGAAGTCCACCCAGGCGTGGCCCCACTAGTTCCAGACACAGACATAGGCGCTCCCCCATCCGCAGGTAAATCCTCCCCACAGCTTGTGACATCAACACTACTGTCGCCCACTAGTTTGTGGCGTTGCACTTCTGTAAAACCACTTGATAGCTGTGATTTACCACTATTGCATTGTTTAACATCTTCCTAAACCATAAGTAGAAAAATAGTCTTTTTTGACTTCCTTTATGTTCTTTTGGTTAATTTTAATTCACTGTTTCGTCTTCCCATTCCTGTTCTTGTGGGCTAAGCAACTCAACACTGCACCCCTATCATATGGCAATGTTGCTCTCCTGGCAAATTGATACACATAAATAGGCCTTTAATATTAACTTTAATGTGTAACAGAAAAGGCTGCAACTAACAACTATTTGTCAAATGGTCGTTTACTGAAACTTTTAGCTGACTAATCAATGTTAGTCTTATATAATCACTTATTTAGTCATTAGCTATTAAATCTTCCTAGTTTCTTTAAGTTATAAACTGACTTAATTTAATAGACATTAAAGATTGGTGCTGGAACAAAAATACATATTTTAATTTACCTTTTGCTGCCTTTTAAAAAAAATCCCAAATCTGTTTTTTTTTTTATTAAAAATAGACACATTAGCAGCAGAAAACAAAAAACACAAAGTTTACCTTCACAAAAGTGCAATTTGGGCAGAATATTAATTGGTCCATAGTCTCCTGAATATCCACATCTGGAAAGGGGCCTCGTGTCTTTAATGAGCATATTTAATTCAGTTGTTAAACAGTTTGCTGCTGTGTTCATTTGCTTCTTTGCAGAAAGTTATACAGGATTTGGCTTTTCCTCAGACACAGGGGTAATGTTAATCTTTTGAAGCTAAAATATGTTAAACAAAGTAAATGCAAAGCAGTTATTCCTTTATTCTTTATCTGAAATGCAGGTAGAGCTGTATCTGTGTGCTGTAAGCAAGCATACATGGTAACATTTTGCCAAGAGTCTTGTTCTCAACAAGTCCAACATGCTTATGCTTATTATAGTTTTTGAGCATTACTGATGTGCTTTGGTTTAATGCACGGTCTGCTTTGCATAAATTTAGAAGTACTTATTTTATTTGCAGGTGTTATTTGAAGTGGTTTTAATCTCTTTGCAAACCATTTTGTTTGCTTGTCCACTACTATATTTATCACCTGGCTCTTTGTTCTATTGTGCAACTTCCAGCAGAAATGGGAAGAAAGATGTCTCACTCTGATTTGTTTTATTTATTTGTCTTTTCCGCCATAATACTTTGCTATTAAATTAATTATTGACTATTTTTAATGTCTACTTTTGTCATTTAATCGACATAGCTGTAGTAATAGACTACATAGCATTGCTTCTGTTGTCACACTGTATTCAATGTTTAGCACTGACCTGTAGTTTGCCTTTTGGGATCTGTAGGAGGCGCTCTCGTTCTGCTTCATCTTCTGGCAGCAGCTCCTCAGGCCCTCACTCACCTAAAAAACCTGTGAAAAGAATATCCACCACCCCACCACGAAAACAAGTCCATCATCCTGATGTTTCTATTAGCCCTGCAGGAAAAGTGAAACGATCACCATCTCCACGAGCCAGAAGGGGCAGAGGCTCTGGTTCCCCACCCAGATCATCAGGTATGATCTTTGCAGTTACTTGGTTGTGTTTTATAATTGGAATATTATTGCATTGCTCTTTTATAAAGCACGTTCAGTTCAATGTATTTGTCTGAATAACAGAATGTTTGTTTTGTAAAAGAAAAATGTTGTGAGGCACATTTTTTTTTTTTTTTTTTTCAGGATTAAAAAGAAAACCCGGAGCACGGGGTGATTCTCCATCTGATAAGGCCAGACCCTCTGAGGGGTCAGAGTCAGGTCAGTTTGCCCTGAAACAACTATGGTGCCTTTTCTTATTGCAGATCACAGTTGTGAAAACTGCCATTTTGCATATATACACTACCAGTCAAAACGTTTGGACACACTTTCCCAATAAATCCAATGGATCGCTTTATGTTTACTACGTTTCCATGATACTAACCTTGTTTTCAAAACTTATAGTTTTATCTAAATTGTGGGATCGAAGTGAAGACGCACACGATGAAAATACTTTGTATTTATACTAATGTAAAAAGATAACGGTCTTTCAGATATTGCCAAAATGCGCTTTAATTTGTGTTACATTTCCTGGCATGCTGCTTTACTCTCACTGATGAGACACTCTGCTTTACATTTCAGAGGAAGATAAAAATGAGAAGGGAGCAACAGCAGATTCGGTGCAGCAACGACGTCAGTATCGCAGGCAGAATCAACAATCCTCTTCAGGTTAAAATAGTTTTTATTCCTGTTATGTTTTTTTTTTTCTTACTGTTTTTATTAATACAATTGATCCTTACACCTTCCCCTGTCTCTTTAACCAAGTCTCTGTTCATTTTATTTTGTCTTCAGTACTGTCTCATGGACTTTAGAAGATGTGTTGTAACTCCAACCTTGGTGTTATTTCCCCTCTAAAACCACACAGTAAAAATTAATTTAAGAGTTATTGATGATATGTTTTGTGATTTCAGACACAGGATCTTCTTCCTCAGAAGATGAGGGGCCGAAAAGGTCTACAGCAGGGCCTGGTACCAGAAATGGTGAAGTTAGAAGGAGACGTACCCGTACACCGTCCCCTCGTAGGCGACATAGAGATGCCTCACCAAGGTCAAACACCAAGCATTATGCTTGCACATTGCTTTTTAAATGATTTAACCAAAATATTGAGTTGTTTTGTATTTTCATTCACATTTTTTGTCTTTGTACACTTTCAGGAGAAGGCGCTCCCCGTCTCCTGGACGCAGACGTCGTTCTCCCTCTCCTCCACGACGCCGTAGGTCACCATCTCCACCTAGACGCAGGTATAGGCATGTTTTAGGCATTCATTCATGGTCTTTTTATTTAATATCACAAAAATTACACTTGATGTCACTTTGTAATGTTTAACTTTTTGTTACTGCTCAGATCTCCTTCCCTACCACCCCGTCGTAGATCTCTGTCTCCAAGACGATATTCTCCTCCTATCCAACGTCGTTACAGCCCTTCACCATTGCCCCCTCAGAAAAGGAAGTTGTCCATTTCACCTGGGAAACGTTCTCCAGGTCCAAAGCGACGCCCCTCTAGGTCTCCTAAGCGCAGAAGCCCTCCCGCCCCAAGAAGACGTTCCCCTCCTTCATCTGTATCTCCACCTAGACACAGAAGGAGCCCAATGCTGCCTTCTGTGAGGCCCAGCAGAGATGCACGATCCCCAGCTGGAGTGGCCAGACGCCACTCCCCATCACCAGCAAACCGTGGTCGTGCTATGAGGGGTTCCATTAGTCCTCAGAGACGCTATGAAACCTCTAGTACATCACCATCTAACCAGCGGAGACACCATTCCCCTTCACATAGTAGTAAACTCATCCGCAGAGTTTCTCGCACTCCTGAGCCACGCAACATCCACAGGTAAACAAACAACCTTTTTTTCTTGTGTGTCTCATTTTTATTTTAATATTTGATTTTTTTTTTATTTTTATTCATGAACTCTTCAGACCTTCTCCAAGCCCGAAGCCCATTAGGAGAGCATCATCCAGATCGGTTTCTCCTCATCCGGTTGTTCAAAAACGCCCTGCCTCTGCTTCCCCGTCACCATCTCGCTCTGCTACTGGCTCTCCTCCTCCACCACCACCACCAGCCAAAAAGGCCAGTAGTGGGTCTGGGAGTCGATCTCCAAGCAAGGTTTGAGCTTATTGGCAGAATTTAGCTGCTTTTTCTGGTTGGATAACAGATGGGGAACTTTGTGAACAGTAATATTTTCCTTGGTGTCTGTTTAGTTGTTGCTTCTGACAAAGTACTGTTCTACTGTATGGATCATCATGTTTGTGATTTGTTTACCTTAAAAAATGCATGATGATGGAGAAGCATCTTTATAGCATAAATTCTGACACTGAAATGCCTGAAACAGTTATTCATGTCATGTTTGTGTTTTCACTCATTTAGTTCTTTCTAAATATTTGATTGCAGACTTCAGATGTTGATGGTGGTGGAAAGAAAAAGAAGAAGAAGAAGGAAAAGAAACACAAGAAAGACAAGAAACATAAAAAGCACAAGAAACACAAGAAGGAAAAAAGCAGTGCTGTGCCTGGAGACAATCAAGAGAACCAGGTTACAGGAGAGGATGCAGATTCAAGAAAGGTGAAGCTTTTTTTTTTTTTTTATTCAAACACATTGCAATTCCTCTTGAGGGATTGATATCTGTATTATTGGCCCAATTTTCATGCGTCTTAAAAAAAAGCTATCATTCCTTTTCTTCAGGAGTCAGAGAGCGAAGTTGATGACGGTTTGGATGATCTGGAAAAACACCTGCGAGAGAAGGCTCTGCGCTCCATGAGGAAGGCCCAGGTGTCTCCATCATCCATGTCATGAAAACTGAATTTTCCTCTGTGTTGTTGTCGACCTGGTTCAGCTTTAGAATGTACAAAATTGTTCAATCTTATTTCTTTTTACTGGTTTGGTACATCCCGGAGTGTTTGTTTCTTTCAGACTTTGATTTGTCACATAGTTTATCCAAACTGTAAAGAAGCTTGTGTTGTCCACACTTTTAAAATTGTTCAGCAGGAAACAGTTTAATTTCAGAGGCTTAGAGTTGGGCAGGTTAATGATACATTTCACTGTGTACAATAGATTTCATAGAGAAGTGATTTAATGTGCAGGAGAGTGAAGGGAAATGCCACCGTACATTAACATATTGTTACCAATGCCTTTGATCAGCTGATAGTTTGACACAGCTGCCTGCCCTCTATAGACAGAATATGTTTTCCTATTTACTAGCTAAGTGGAGTTGTTTGGCATCATTTAACCTGCTTCTTTCAGACCTTTGAAATTGCCTTGTTTCAAGATTAAAGCAATTTGATGTGATGAATGCTTTAATTTTTTTCTAAATTGATATGCATTTTATGTTAATACCCTTGTACTTGGCTCATATCTGTGGAATGCGATAGGATATGATTTGTAATTGGTAACCTTGGCTCCGGTCAACTTGTCATCCTTTTGGAATTAAACTTTTTTTTAGGTTATGTTCTTTTTGTTTCTTTTAAAACCCAGTAAGATTTCTGTAATTTGCATAGTTGAAAACTTAGCAGAAAAAGTAAAGAAATTAGCATTTTATTGTTTCACACTTTGTTCTTTTTTTAATAGCCTGGTTAGTTACCTTTTTTTATAATGATGTATGACTTATAAGGATTGTTAAACAAGCATCACAACTAAATGTGAGCACTAAATGTGTGCAAAAATCCCCTGTAATATTCTGTTATTCATTTTTTAGATTCAAGTTCTGCTAGATGTGTTTAGTAACCTGTTTGAGTAGCAACCAGTTTTAAACTTTTTGGAATGGGTTTCCAGTCCCAAACCAGTCAGTGGCTGTACTCCATCTTCCAGGATGCCAGCATTACCCAGAGAGCTAGGTAGGCTGCTATGGGTGCTTCTAGGAGTTGGCGATGGATAAGATGGAAAGGTATGCCATAAGACCTCTAACTGAATGGGTGTCTGTGGGATCACCTTGTAAATGGCATACTGGTGTGCCCAACACCACCTGGGTAGTTGACCTGCAGCTTCTGGTTCAGGAATGGGATCAGCATGAGGAGGAGGTGCTATGGATCGTCCATGTTGGGTGATTTGCACAGTTTTGCTGTGAATAATTTGTTAATATGACTCAACCCTGGTACTTATACATTTAGCCATTAAAAGAAATGCATTGTGCATAAATATCTATTACAAATGTGAATTATTAAACAATAATGTAAAAAAAAAACCATACGTTTTAAGTGACAGGAAAATTAAACTTGCAATAGGTCATACAAAAAAGCGACATCTGATTGGTTACCATAATCACGTGACAGCCCGGTTTAAGCAGTTTGCCTAAAATTCAAAAGTTTAAAAAGGCAAGTTTTGTATCAGTATAATAACGCAGCATATGTAGTAAAAATATGGCGAATCTAAACACAAATTTATTCCATTAAGTGTTTTAAAGACTTGAGGTTGTTTTTTCTGCCGATTACTGCAGAGATGGAAGGCGTTTCCCACTAATTCCCTCAGTTTGTCTGCAGCCACCAAGCGGCTCGAGAGATCATCATCTCCATCCTTCCTCGAGCCCTCCCACATTTTTGTTTGCGCTGCTGATGACATCACAATCTTAAACGTTCCCGTTGCTTCTTCCCAACGTCATCACTTACCCTCGCTCCGCAACGAGCAGAAAGAGGCTCGCGCTTCAATGATGGTTTTGTAGCCTAGCTAGCTTAGTAAAAAAAAAAAAGGAGAAAAAAACCCGCTGCCTTCTAGTGTCCCTCTAAACACCCGGGTCTACTGGGAAGAGAAACCAGCTACTTAGTCTCAGTGCAAGGGGGGAAAAAATAAAAGGTGGTGGAAAAAAAACTGAACAAAGTCAGGCGTGGTAAAAAAGGAAAAACTCATCTTTGTCCTAAAATCTTCAGAGTAACACACAATGTCGCTGTCTGTACCGCAGAACGGAGTAAAGGGGGATAGCGAGCCCGTTATCGAGCTTTTTGTTAAGGTAAGACCTCAACGCCAGTCGCTTCATACAAGTTTTCCCTTTTCATTACAAAAGGACTTATCTTTGATTATGTACAATTAAAAAATAAAAATAATACAGTTGAGCTTAAAATTTGAACGATATCCAATGTTTTTTAGGGGGGGAAAAGTTATACATTTGTTGCTGAAACGGAATATTTTTTTTATCAGTCAACGTTTTACTAAACGGTGGTTTGGATTTATTAAAATGTTCTTTTAAATGTCCAAACTAGCTTATTAATTGTGGCCATGGAGTTTGACAAACTGGGCGGATGCAGCTTACTTACTTCCATGCTGAAAACTGGGCGCTAATTTAACAAAAGCTCGGTATTTCTGGTCCATCTGAGCTGATTCTTCTGTAACATAAGCTCAAGTTGCGTTTTCATGCTTTTAATTTAACTACAAATGCTTACGTTGTCAAATGTTTATAGCATTTTTAGAAAATAACTCAGGTTTAGACCGATATGGATGTATAAAGCCAGTTATGTGAAATAAACCTTTTCTGTTTTGTTGCTATTATTTAGTCTGCCATACAGGAAAAATACTTAAATGCTGTTGTGATTTACCTATATGCTGTCAAATAGCCTTTTTTTTAATAGCTTTTAATATATTGCTGTGGAACTGTCTGGGTTTTACGGAAAGGTCTTCACATATATCTACTATAATAAATTACTAAACTAGTGGATTTATGTATACGTTTTAATTTTTTAGAAGCATTACTGTCTATCTGCCATCCTGTAAACTGTAACCATTGTACTGTGCCTCTCCCTCTCAGTGACCATGATGATGGTGGAGGGTTGTGAATGGCTGTTTTCTTTTCCCAGCATGTGTTCCTTTCCAGAGCGGGAAAATGGCCATAGGAAAGAAAAGAAGGAGACAGAGATTTGGGATTAAAAAAAAGGGGGTGGGGGGATGTGGGAGGGGGCTCTGGGGTCTTGTTGTGTATGGCAGAGTAAAAGGTTTGTCATTGACCAGAACTGCAAATTCTTGAGGAATGGGTCATAATGGGTGGTTTTAGTTGTAGGAAAACACACCCAGCACATGCAGATAATCATTGTGGAAGCAGTATAAAAACGTATGCGTCATATATGCTTCACCACTTTTGTAAATTTGATTAAAAGTGGAAGGACGTGGTTTGTTTTTACATGTCTTGCGTGTTTTACATGTCTCTTTCAGGCTTTACTAGAGAAGCCTTTGTTGATGGGGTTTTGCATCAAGATGGGAACAAACTAACCAGCACTTCTTCTTTAACCACTTTTCACTATTTACAGGAGAGATTTACATCATCCAGAGGTCTGGAAGGTTTACATGAAGTAAAGAAGTTTGTTTTTTTTTCCCATGAAGATCCAATAGCTTTGTAGTAGCCCTTCTCCATGGCTCTGTGTTGTGCACCACAGTTTGACACATCTACATCCATTATTGATGACATTATTCTCAGTGTGCTGCTTTTAAACACCGGCATGATAGACAATAGCAAGCTTGCAGGTTGCTGTCACTTGGACCTCTGTGAAAAGCTGATAACAGAAATATGTGTGCTACAGAGTGGTGTTATATCTGTGAGTGGACTGTCACATATCAGAGCTGATGAACGGTGCTTCCCGAATATGAGTGACTTTCCACAGTGACTGTCTGTACAGGTCTGTTTACTAGTTAAAAGTAGCTGACGACGCCGCTTTCAAGACACTTTGATGATCCTGCAGTTTTTATGGCGACAGTTGTTCTGTTGCTATGGTAACACTTGACATTGTGCTCACCATTGCTTGTGTTTATAGCTCTTGGATGTGTTTGAGCATGGTATAATGACTTTGTAAGAGGGAGGATTGAACCTTGACCACATCACTGCAGATTAGATATTAGTCTGGGCTGAGGTGTTGTTTCTGCTAGTGTGCTGTGAATGGAAGTCTGTTTTAGTTGGCTGAAGTGGTTTGTTGTTGATGGACACAAAAGAAGCAATTTCATTTGCATTTTTTTATTTTAATTTTTTAGTCTCTTGAGGCTCCTTTGAATGAATTTGAGTCAGACGTGCTCAGTTTTTCTCCACTAGCATAGGACCTAACTGTATGTAGTGAACAGAATACAGATGAGTCCAGAGAAAACAGGAAGGCTTTATCTTTTGTTCGTAATCAGTTGTTCGCTGAGACTCTGCCTGGGTCAGACAAGAAGCTGCAAGGCCTTCAGCTGCACTCCAGACTTCCATAGTCCTGCCAGAAGTAACAGCACATCCAGTAAACATGTTGTAAGAAGTGCTTTTAGGTCTGGACAGCACAAGAGCCCATCTGTGTTTGTGTACGTCCTTCGTGAAAATCCCATGGGAACCGTGGCGATGGAAGCCTGCGATGTGCCAGCAGGAGCTGCCAACAATGGAGCAATTCTGTGGCTGAGGATAGAGCAGTATCAGTCTACTTTATATAAGCAATCGCTACTTAACATGCAACATAATGCACCCTCAAATTTCCATTTATTGTCCTGGTTAAAGTGTGACATGGCCCCCTGTTCAGCATTCATACAGAGGGCCTTGGGGTGAGCTGCTGATGTTGTATTGTGTTATCACATGTGACGTTCAGAATATGCCTTGTGATTTTTCTTTCTTTATGAAAGCAGAATGCCCTTTTTCAGCAGTTATTTTGCCACAGTTAACACTTCTGTGTGAAATAACGCACCCAATCCTCTAACTTTGGCTTGTATAGATGTAAACACCACACAGTTTACTTAAGGTGTGACAGCCGTACATAGCCGACATAAAGTTACCTTTAAACTGCTCATATCATAAGCAGAATTTACTCATTGTTTGTTAAGTTGAACTATTTCTCCACCCCAGAGGAGTATTATAAGCACTTGGGTGCTTTTTTAAAAAAAATGTTAATTGGAAAATCAGTAAAGCAGTTTATCCCCCCCCTACACACACACACACACACACACACACACACCAAAGAACATAGCAACTCTGTAGTGTGCATCATGTGTTTGGGACAAAGATCCAGTCTCATTTCTCTGTTGGAGAGAAGAGCTTTTGCTGTGTGTGGTTGTTCCATGAGTTTTCCTCTGCAGACCTTAGCCTGTCACTGCTGCTGGTTTATAAACTGGTTGAGTGACCCTCTGGCCATTGACCTAATCGATCTAGCAGTGGGTTATTGCACCAATTTGACTAGGTTCTTTAGAACAAGTCTTCTGGTTTTTTTGTGACAGTTCATTTGTGTCTATATTAATAGAGTATAAACTCTGCCTTGGACATTAAATCCTGTTTTCAGATACACCTCTCTCTAAATTCTATCTTGGCAGATTAGAACATGCAAAAGTTTCCTTTGTGTCCATTCATGATGCAAATGCAATGCAAAGCTGATATTTGGTTTTGCATTTGTATTCCTGACGACTACTGGATTGAAGCTGTTTGCTAATTAAAACTCACTTTCTGATTAACTTATGGTGTATTGGTTAATAAATGTTTCTTCTAGAGTCTTTGTTAATTCATATGTGGCTGTTGTTGTTCAGTGTGTGTGTGTATATATATAT
>JBAMIG010000021.1:5732395-5743977 GCA_037177335.1 Kiunga ballochi | reverse complement strand
GGGGGGGGCTGCCTGGCAGTGAGCTGCAGTGTTTGTGTGTCTGTGTATCTTAATTTCCTGTTTTATAGAGGAAGCAGTGTTCACATGTACAGATCGTTATACAGATTTCCTCTGTGAGAAAGAAGGACAGAAAAAAGATTTGTGTCAATTCTCATGAATCTTTGTGGGAAACAACTAGCATTGTTTCTGGGGAATAGACTTACACTGTCAGTTCAAACACATTTAGGTTGACTAGCAAAGTGCAAATGCAATGTCATTATTAACGTTTGCAAAGCTTATCATGTCATTATTACTCTGAACAGAACAAGCCTCCACACACTTCATGTTATCTTTTAATATCAAAACTACTGCTCTCCCCAATAAATTCGTCACATTAAAAGCAGATTAGTTAAAATAACATAGCTGTGGTCTTTACACAGTGAGAAGAATCCAAATCTAAACCATTTAGAAAGTTAGTTTCTGTGGTTGTAGCAGGAATACCCTCTAACCATGGTCTGGGCCACAGAGTCACCATGCAGCGCTCTGTAAGGTTTCTAGAAAGACCTTCCGGTTTTGACTTATTTACATGGTTTTCTAAGATGAGATGAGTGTGGAAGTTTGACTCAGATGAGGTTTAGTCATAAGATTTCACCTCTCTCATCTGTATCATCAGATTCCTCATATGTGAACTTTACCTGGTAAATAAGGACTTTTTAAACCACTGACGTATGTAAAGGATCACCTGATGTCTGTTGTTCTTGAGATACACAGCAAGTCTAATTTATACAATTGTGACTTTCAGTTTATGCTTTTAGATCTCAGCATTGACCCGATCGTGTGTCTGCCCCTGTGGGCCTAAATGGGAACCCACTCACAGCCCCATGGAGAGTGGGAGTGGGCACCACTGTGGGAACTGGGAGCTGCCTGGTTTATTGTAACAGTGAGACGTCTCTGTAGACCCACCATGATGAGAAACTACCTTCACTGGGATCTATCTGAACTGGGAGAGCCCTCTCTCTTTCTGCATCTATCCCTCCATATCCCACTCACTGCCAGCAAGGCCGCACTAGTCGACTGTGTGAGAATGGTTGCATCACAGCGCTCGTGGTTTCTTAGCCCCTGGCCCCTCTGTTTCTCGGTCAATCTGTGGGAACCCTGATTTTGGACGGTAGCCTCTGTTCCCACCACCAGTCTGGTTAGAAAATAGACTTCTCTTCATGTACTGGGTGCTCAAACCAAGCCGGTTCTAGCTTGCTGCCTCTCACAGGGTCGGATGGATAAGAGGTCAGTGACTGCAGAAGGGGGCTCTAATGACTTTCTGATGCAGGTACCATTAAAAACAACACAAAATAATGTGTTCATGAGAATTTGAATATTTTGAATGATTTATGCTCTTTTCAAAATACAATTTTCTTTCACTTCTAGTCCTGCCTATTTGAGTTTGTCTAATCTGTTTTCATTTCTCTTTTTTTATTTTTAATTTTTAAAGATGCACTGTTTGGGACTTCTATAAATCAAGAGACCGTCTTCCTCATTCAGCTAAATCTTTTTCTTTTTGTTTCTTCTTTTAATGACTCTTTTGTAATATTTCATCCACATAAAAAGTACTTGTCTTAACAAGTTCATTCAGTTAATCCATTTGATGACAATTACATCCAGACAAGCAGCCTCATCTAAACAAACGTTGTTCTTCTTACTTAGACAGCTACAATTTCCGGTGGAGGAACAGCACAGCGAGAACAGAGAGATGAGCAAAGCAACGCAGCTTTACTTGTGTATGTCCATGACAAAGGCTGAGCCAGATGAGTGCTCCTCTGTTCCCCACATGTGGACGAGAGTTAAGTCTGAGTGTGTGAAGACAGCTGGAAAATTCCCTTGAGCCTGGTCTAATTGAAAGCTTATCATCTTCTCTTTGTGCTTCCTGAGGGGTGGAGTGATGCAAAACAACTCCGAGGCCTTGGAGGTAATACTGTCATATGCTTGCAGTGTAAAGTGGCACTCAGACTGTCTGGGGGGAGGATGGTGTGAGATCTGTCATCATGACATTGTATGTGTGTGTGGGAATGCTTTGAGTGTGCAAAGTTAATTGAATACAGTGTGTATCAAAGCTGCGCGTGTGTCTTCAGGCTTTGATGTTTTGCCAATACAACCCCTATAGAAGGCCTGGTGGGCTCACATGCACAGAAGCCATAGAAAGAAAGAAAAGAGAGTAAAGCAGAGGGGGAAAGGATGAAAGGATTGTCGATACGCAGTGTGTAAACAGTGAATATACGAGTAAAAATGTGCAAAAAACAAAGTATTTAGAAAGTAAAGCCCTTTTGTGGTACATCAACAGGTGGGATTAGTTTAAAAGTGAGGAACGGTGGGTATTATGTTTCAGGTTAACCACATCTGAAAGCAGACCACCCCACATAGTAGCATCTCAAGTGTTTAATCTTGTGGCACAGCTTCAACTGGGCCCAAACAGTTGCTATAATTATGGCATAAATTAACAACCGCATAGCTGGTTTACAAAAAAAAAGGAGAAAACGTAGCCAGCATTCCACATTTCTCCTGTATTGTTTTTAACAAGTGACAGCTTGCAGATGTGCACCATCATGGACGCTGCCAGGGCGGTGTTAGATTCCTGAGCTACGGTTTATATACGATCTGGGTACCACTGCGTTGACAGCTGAGGCTTTTTCAAATGTCTGAGAGGTGTGGATAATTGCCAGCAAGAGGCTCGCTAATGGTGGAGAAGAGGCTCATTATTTGGCGGTTATTTGGAGCAAACTACCAATGAACTTCTACAGTTATGAGATGGATCCAGTGGCATGTGAGATATTTTCTGTATGAGCCTAAAGAAGAAAGAAATTGTTGGATCAGAATGTGCTGGCTTGAAATTTGGTCCCATTAATGTTTATGGATATATTTGGGGTTATTTTATCCCTGTTGGTGTAGAGGTGAGAAACTCAATGTGCTCCATGATTCAGTAGCCTGAAAATGTGTTATTGCAGAAATCGTGTTATATATTACATAACTAGAGCTTCATGAAACACGATTTTCATTGGCAGACTGTTAGCTTGGTGAATGTTACTGGTCTGCTATTAAATAGAAAAGCAGCTGTTTATGTTGTGTCCTGGTTATTGTTTTTTTGTTGTTTGCTCTGACCAAAAAGTAAAAAGATATCAATTTATGTCCAGATACGTCCAGTTACCAGAAACTACTAAGTTGGCAGTTACGCCCCATGATGAAATACTTTTTAAAAGGAATGTCAAAATTAATGTGCTAATACAGAAAAAAAGATCCTTGGAACTAACACACCTTATCTTGCCACAGCGCTAAACCAAATCCACCAAAACCCATTTTTATGCCTTACATTTAGAGAAGGCCTACAAAAGGTTTGATGAATATTCATGAACATGTTCATAGACCACAAAATTCTTTCTATCTTGACCTGTGCCAGCTGGCACTAGTTTGCAGGTAAACGGCCAAAAAAGGCCAATAAATGTCACGATGCTTACAGAAGCAGAAGCAGACAGAGGCAAGACGGAGACAAGAAAAAATAAACAGAATACCAAAGGAATGAATCAAAATGAATAACAAGAATAAAAATCTTCACTGAAATCTGTTTGTCCTCATTTTTTTAAATGATACACTTGGTCATGATTTCTTACAGAAAGATTCAAAATCGTATAAAGCAGCTTTATGTACAAACAAGTAATTAATTTTCCAGATCCTGGACAATACGTTTGCAGTTTGGTCACATGAACGTGTCTGGGTGCACATCCTGTGGTGTGCTGGCCAAAAAGGAAATTGGTACACTGTGGTATCAATTTTCATCTTTTTACATATTGAACTTTCTACCGTTTGTAAAAACAGATTGCCACAAACACAGTTTTATGATGCGGCGCACCAACGCACAGAGGGGCGCATCTGATGAAATAAAACCTCTGGATCGTCTGAAGTTTGTTTAGTGGTGTTTGTTAACCAGCCGACAGGGCGTAAGTGGCAATGCTTAAGAAAAACTCATTATTCTAGTACATTTTGAATTTTAGAGACCAAATAAAGATCAGAGTCTCAAGTGATTTAAACATTTAAAGTGATATTTTTGAAGTTGAGCAATGCATCTGCAGAGAGTTCATCCTATTGGAATGATGGTGTTTGGAAACCCACAAAAAGAATTAAATCCAATCTAATACTTTATTTGACCTGTGAGGGATTTTATGTCAGGATCTGCAACATTCTGATATTTTTCTAAAAATAATTACATCGTTTGTGAATTAAAAAAATGTTCACAAAAGCATTACTGTAATTTGGTTATTTTGTTATAATGAACTGAACAATAGAAAACAAAAACACTGTTTGAACATATTGTCACAGAAATGTTCGTAACGGTACTCCAGTTTGTAGAATTTGTCTAAAGTCCAATGTGAAGCTTTTCATCTACTGTCTTTGTAAAATGTTCAAAAGTTCAGTTATTTATTTAAATGTTGCCAAAAAATGTGATGCATAAAAATATCAGTTTTTCCTTTTTTAATAAAAGCTTTTACACAACATTTATATATCATACTGTGCAGCTACATCTAAGTCAAAATGACTTAATATAAGAGATGTGTAGTTTTCCAGATACGTTTGTTTGGCACACCTCACAATGAATCCTGTGAAATCATCTAACTGCATCATGAACAGCATGGAGCTTGGAAGTGGACTCGGCAGCTGCAATGATTATGATTATGTCTTAGTTTTAGGGTTTTTTTTGTAGGTAGGAGAGAAGATGTCAAAATAGATCAGTATTGGGAATTTAGAGTTGAACAAAATTGATATATCAAATCTTTAAAAAAAAAAAAAAAGCCAATACTGAACGTCCCTACTTTACTTTTCAGGGTTACGATGATGTTTGTTTCTATTCCAGCTACCATGTGATGCAGACAGATGGATCATTTAACATCTTTGCTTTGAGTCTATATAATTTATCGTTGTAGTGTAGAAAGAACTGTTTTAAAGACAAACATAAAACTTGTTTTTCATTTTTTAATTAAAATGGTTAAAAACTACATAATCTGCAAACTTTACAAGCACTCATGGAAGCATTAATGACATCATTACATACATAGGAAAGATTTTTTAAATTAACACATCAGTTTCAGATGTACATGCTTTGAGCATAGAGAACAAAAGATGATGACCAAGCAATTGGATCAAATGACAAAATGGGTTCTTTTAAAAACATTATGTGATTGTGCTTCTTAATAAAATGCACAGAATACAATTCACTTGTACACTTTGGCTTCCTAGGTTTGCATAATCAATATGAACAATTAGTCAAGATGCAACTGTTTCTGCACACATCTTGTGAACATCCAAACAGTATTACAGGCAGTTGTGAAGATCTTTGGTTATTTTTTGGAGGCAACCATGTGACTTTCTGTACACATGTGGTTGCTCTAGCTGCATGATATTTGCCCATAATAAGGTCTGGCTTTGAAACATGTACACACTTCAGAGAGCAGGGACACTGGACATGCATTTCATTTAAGCCAAAGGGCAACAGGAATGAGAGCTTGTAAGAATAAAAGGAATACGCAGAGGGTCTGCAAACACCCTGCATATCTTATTTTCTACCTGAGCTACAAATACTAATTTGGAAATGAAACCTCACACCGTTACTATCTCAGTACAGCTCTTAAGATACTGTCAGAGCACGATCAGTAAATTAGAGCAGGAGAAACATAATCATGGCTGCAAAGGCTTCAAAGCAAACGCTGATTACTCAGAACAAAGCAACCTCTGCACAACATGAGAAGATGTTTTAGGTTTGTTTTGCACAACTGCCCTCGGTGTTGGTAAGAAGATACCACTCTGACCCCAATCATCTCTTTGACCCTTCATCCTTACACTCTTCCTCCTTCCAGGGACAGTGAATACATGGGAAAAGCCCTCAGGACAGTGGGAATGTGCACACACACCTGTGGTGCAGGAATGTGTGTGTGTGTGTCTAATCATAAAAATGACTGTGAAAAATCTGTTAAAAGGACACTTCAAGTGTGTTAGAAAACATGCACAAAGATATTAAATATTATCAACACACTTTCAGATATAATGACCAAGCAATATCTGAGTGAATAGAAATAAAAAAAAATAGTGCAAAAATTTAGAAAAAATGGCTTTTAGCAGAAAGAGGCAATTTTGAAACGACTACAGCTCTTGATATACAGAATCTGCTGGGGATGGTTCATTTGGAATAAAGGTTTTAGTGCATCGAAGCTACATTTGAAGGCAAAATAATTACGTTAAAGGTTTTTGTTTTTCATAATTTAGTAGCAATATATTACACAAAATCCAGATTTGTACTCAACAACAAAACATGGCATATATACTGTAAATATATTTATGTAAAGAGAAAAAAAGAGAGAAATGCTTAAGGATCAGGGGTATATGCATACATTTCCTCAAATTTGGCTCAAATAAATATCAAAAGTAAACCGTGTGATCCAGTCCAAAAATACCAAACTATTACTTTTCTTCTTTAGAAAAGGTCTTGAATAAGAATTTAGGAAAACGCTTAAAGACAACAGGACTCCAACATTGCTGTAAAAAAAATACACAAAATAACCCCTGTCTTTGTCTTGTACATTCCTCACAATATCTGCCATTGTCCTGTTGAAACATGATAAACTGACGACACAGCAGAGGAAATTTCATTTCTTGATAGCCAGAATGTTTTGTTTTTCATAATAATGCAGCAGTTTTGTTGAGACATCCACTGCATCACTTCACACCGAAGGCTACTGTGTCCGTTTGAATAATAAATTAGACAATAAAGAACTGCAATTTTTACTTTGAGCACACAAAAGTTTTGGATGCAGACGGTGACGTTTCCACAGCTGCTGCAGCATCATTGCAGTAATTAAATTTTACAGACATGAAAGCTTAAAAGGACCAATTGCTACAGCAGTCAAGCCAAGCCTTGCAAAGAGTCACTCACGGAGCAAACATCCAGTCTGACTTCTCTCCACCTGCCGAACGATCAGTGTGAACAGTCTGATAAATATCTTCACCGTGCTGATCATATTTCCACTCTGTGTTATTTGTCTTTGATGCATACCCCTCTGCACCAGATAGATTATCCTTAAACGCTGCTATGGCTTCTCACCTCCTATTTACAGTCTCCGCTGAACATCTCCTCACCTCTCTATGATGGTTGAAGGATTTTCAGAGCATGTGTTTCTGCGCAGTGCTGAAGTTCACTCAAAAAGTACAAAAATTCATAGAAGTCTTCTGAATTTGTCAAAGCAGGAAGTCTTTAAAGCGAGTGCTAGAGAAATAAAAAACAAACATGCAACATTTCTTGTTTTTCTTTCAGTGTTCAGCTTTTTTGTTCATTATTCTCTTCACTTGTCCTCCCTCTCTTCTCTACTGGTTTTTGCTCTACATGTCTGCTAGTCAGTATGGCCTCCAGACGGACTCATCCAAGCGACCAGAAGCACCGATGGCTGTTGGCGAGTTGCTGTGGCTGCCGTCGGCCTCCACGCCATCACTCTGGGCGTTCAGGCCCGGGTTCATCAGGCTGTTGGTTCCTCCAGCTCCCGTGGCTCCTGAGCAGGACAGCAGGCGGGTGGGGGAGCGTTCACCCCCTGTGTTCCCCGGCGCCACCATGGAGAACTGATAAGATCCAGATCCTGTACCATAATACAGGTAGGAGTTGGACTGGAAGTTTTGCGACTGGTTGTTTGAGTATGGTGGCGGCAGGTAGGTGTGGTATCGAGAAGAGGCCGACATGCTAAGGCCGCTGATGCCTGTGCTGGAGGTGTTGGCTGAGTAAGGGAAAGCCCCCGGGTAGTGCATGCGGGGGTCTGAGAAGCGAGGGTCAGTCAGTGGAGACAGAGCTGGGAAGGTGGTCCTCTGTGGGAAGAGATCTGTAGACCCTGTTAGAAACACACAGAAACAAAAGTTTGATTTTTTTTTACTACTCAAAAGAATTTCCAGAACAGCAAATGTCCCCAGATCCCCAATTTTTGGGATAGATTTCTCACAATACACAACTCTATGGCAATGTTTGCTTAGGCAATGAACTGAGACATTTCTTGGCTTAATAACAGTCATCAAGCACTGACAGCATATCATCCCACAGCCCCACGCACAAAACTGAAGTTATGAAAAGGCCTCCTCGCCACAACCATCCTACTAGTTCTTCAAAAGGAGATCAACGTACAGCTTTCTCTCTTTCTTTGAGCAATGAAAAGAGGCATTGTCAGAGCTAAGGGGCGCTTTGTATAAACACCGACAGCTTGTTGCACTGTTGTGCAACTCACCATAAATCATACTTAGGCGACACAGGCAGACAATCACAATGAGAGACACTCAGACAAAGACTGAAAGAAAACAAAGGGAAGTAAAGTGAAAGTCAGTTTCTGTAAGTCTAGGCTGAAGTATCTTAGTCCAGGTGCTGTCGGAGTAAAACTAAAGAGTAATCTCACACCCAAGTTAAAAGCCAGATGGGACTTTTTCCATTTATTCAGCTAACACCTGACTTTGACTTGGCACTTTGCCTCTCTGAGATTTGAGGTGACTACTGTCACCAGCTTAGTGTCTTTATTTACACATTTCCTTATAGGCTAATCTTAAATAACATCCTGTTCATGGTTATACCTGAAGATCTTCCATTTCTACCTTCTTCTATTTCTACTAACAATATAGCTCATTTAAACATGGTAAGCCTATTTAGTTCTGATTTTGTATCTTATTTGTACATCACAAACCCTAACTTATGATTATAATGTGTGACTTGCAAGTTAAGAATGCTGAACATTTCAGCTTGCGACATTCAGATATTTCAGAAGAAAATTATGTGGCCAAGAGCCAAGTCAAAGTACTCTGGAGTTGTAAACAATCCTGAGCGCTGCAGTGATCGGGGAACTTAATCGTAGCTAATTCTACACCTGCCATTTGAACAGACACACACACACACACACACACACACACACACACACACACACACACACCTTGACCATGTTTATTTGTTTGTCTGCATGCAGCTTTTATGGATCCGATGTGTCCACATGACTGCAAGTGTAAAATGTGGATTTGGATGGAAGAGAAAAGAGATCTTGTATTTGTGAAACAGCAAGCGCTTGCACGCCACAGCCCTGAGGGGGGAGAATGCCAAACTTGCGTGCCACAGTGTTGTTAAAAACTCTTGTGTCTGGAGAACTCGATTCATTTTCAGCAACAAAAAATTAAAAAAAAGCTCCCTTGCCATTTCCACCAACCCTACTGTACTCCTAGTCCATTAAACACACACACACACACACACTTCTGCAGCTGAGTTTCCTCTTCTTTTTGGGATGAGGGAATTTGGTGGTGATGATGAAGGGGGGTTGGGGATGGGACTGTTTCTTTTTCCAGAGTCTACCAGGCACTGCAGTCTGGCTCCATATCTGATTTCACACAAGGAAAATCCAAGCCTTCAGCTGCTGTTGATTCGGGTGAAGTGGAGTCAGCCTACTATTTCCTACCGGACTCCCAGAAAGCCTTTTCTCCCTCTGCGTGTATGCGTCCCTTCATCTCTCCCTGCCTGTGCTAAATTTATCCGTTCAGGGTGGAGCAGGGAGGGGACATGTGGCAAGGGGAACATAGTGGCTCTGGCTGCTAAAGCCCACCCTGCACACAATTTCCTCTTGATTGGAGTTGGTGGAAACGTGTTGGCTAAACTGCAGTGGGATTTTTTCCTGCGATCTGTCAAGGAAAACTAGACTGGACACTTATCACAACACCTTAATGAGCTTGTTCAATCACAGGCTCTTGGCTGAGAGCCATTAGGTGTCTGCTTCCACCTAAAAGTCTCCACAAAGTACAGTAGCTCCCTCTGGAGGAGAGGGCTAAACAAACTGCTCTGTAATTGAGAACCAGTCTGCTTTTTCTCCCTCTTAACTACGTTGCATACCTCACTACATCCCCACCCTCCCCCACCCACTGTAAGTACAGGCTTTGCCGCTGTGGTAACAGTGGTATATCTTTGGCCGTGAGGATCTTCTTGACTGAGCCTCGCAGTAGTTGCCTGTAACCCCAGCAGCACAAAACCACACATGATCTCCATTAGGCTCATCTGAAACGTGTTGACTAAATTGCAGGGACAGAAGAAGAAGGGATGGACCCCAGAGGGCTAGCTGGCACAGTCTGCTGTCTGTGATGTTCCCAGTCTATGAAGCGGGTAGCTTGGATGGAATCATGGTTTTATTGAGAACATTGTGTTCCTGTTCTCCTCTTTTCCTCCTCCAGTTCTGAAACACTCTAAAAGAAAAAACCCTGCCACTATTTGGGTGGTGGGGTCTTCCACCTTCTTACTTTGCTCAAGTCCACTAGTCCACACTCAAGCGTGTAACCCAGATATGGCACGAGGTTTGTCTCATTTGCCTATGGGAGAAACTGATATGGTTGTTAACATAAGGGCAGGTTTGAGGCGATCAAGCCTGTGTGTGTAATTGTGCCCATGAGTGTGTATGTATGTGTGTTCCAATGTGGTGGCTGGCGATGGGAAGATGCAAATCCAGGCGCTCACCTGTGAAATGTTTACTCAAGCTTGATGCAAACTGTGACGGCCAGGACCCAGGGAATGGTGTCTCAGGCAAATAAGCGGAGGGAAGGGAAAAGGAGAACCCATAGCTGGTGCAGCTACCTGGCTGCACCACTGTGCCGTGGAATAGTTTCCTAATCATATTATTCTTAAAAACAACAGAATGCTGCACTTCTGCATGGATTTATTGGAAAGGATTTTAATGTTGGTATGTTTACTGTATTTAGTGACTGGTTTGGGTGGTTGGAACAGTGGATGTGATGGGAATGAGCAGCACTGTTGATAACAGAGCAAAGATGACAAGGCAACATAACACCAGGCAGAGCCGCCACTGCATATGGCAATGAATAGGAGACCCAAATAAACACAAATGATTTCCAGGTGTTTATTTAAACACCAAGCCTTTGGAGCTACAGCATCATGTCGAATGCAAATGATAATCACCTTGTACTTTGACACCATGGTCAACAGCTCTAAAGCTTCATCCATGATGGCATTTAATCATGTGAGCGAGGGGAATTTTGCATGTTCTCATCTTGTGACACATGATCCAAGCAAGGG
Organism: Kiunga ballochi; assembly: GCA_037177335.1. NCBI lineage: Eukaryota > Metazoa > Chordata > Actinopteri > Atheriniformes > Pseudomugilidae > Kiunga > Kiunga ballochi. The sequence continues at coordinate 5,732,882 of JBAMIG010000021.1, read as the reverse complement.
GCAAGTAAATTTGTGATTGTAAAAAAAAAGCCTGAAATTTTCCTAATGCATCAACAACCAAGGTGACATGATTACTATGTTTATTTGTTAAGTAAATCTTTTTCCATGAGAAAAGAGAGACATGGCATCCCCTCATAAAGTTACATGTGTGGTGTGCGCCATGTGATTTCAGGCTATACTGCTAGTAAAAACAAAACTTTATGCACCATTCATCCCTTTTCCACCGCTTATTCCCTACAACGAGGTCCTGGGGAGCCAATCCCAGCTGACATCGAGCGAGAGGCGGGGTACACCCTGGACAGGTCGCCAGTCCATCACAACAAATACAATCAACGATGCACACTTCTATAGGCAATCAGCCTATCCCCAAGGTGCATGACTGTGGACTGTGGGAGGAAGCCGGAGAGAACCCACGCTAACACAGAGAGAACCCACGCTAACACGGGGAGATCCCACGCTAACACGGGGAGAACCCACGCTAACACGG
>JBAMIG010000021.1:5703712-5719553 GCA_037177335.1 Kiunga ballochi | reverse complement strand
GGTTTGGATTCCCCCCCCCCCCCCCCCCCTCCCCCCTCCTGTATGGGTCTGTGTAAATAAGGAAGAGAGAGCAAACACAGAGTGGGCATTTTACTTCCCTTCATAGGTAAGTAAACAGGAAAGATGCTTGGCTTGTGAAAGGGTGGTGGGTAGGTGGAGATGCAGGGGAGGGCCCGTGGACTGAGCTGAGCCTGAAAAAGTTGCTCTTCTGATTCTCAGAATATGTCTTGTTGCATCAGAATGAATAAAAAGAGAAGTCAGAAGCCTCTGTTAATAATTCTGTCATTTTAAACACATCCTACATTTTAAATTGGCGTCAGCAATTATGAGCTGGAAATTTTTGTCTGAGTAGAAAAAAGGCCATTTCACCCCACGGCTATTGTGCGTGTGTCTCTGACAGTCATCAGCTAGCCTGAGGAGGAGGCATTGCGCTCTTTAAAAACGTTAGACAATGCTCTTCTATTTCCTATTTCTTAGAAAAAAAAAGGCTTGTGCATTAACATAGCAGCAAACACTGTTAGCAACAGCACAAGATAAGTGTCACTAATTGACTAACAGCTGTATTTTTGTTGTTTATATCACCGTCTAGATGAGGTGTTCAGACTAATTAGCTCTGCTTTCACAGGAAAGAATCAGTACAAAAGCTTAAGTAGGATTACCAACATCTGTGTGTCAATGTGTGTGTGTGTAGAGCCTGCAAAGGGAGTTGGCCTCAAAGCCTCTAGATGTGGTTAAGGTGGAAACAGTGGTCAAAAAGCTGCCATCTCAGTCCTATTCACCTTCCACAAAAACGATCATATTACAGATTTTTTTGTCAGTCGCGTCATGCCTCGATGACTCTGACAACAACAGTCATAAAAGAAAATACAAAATAAGTAACTGCAGGATAAGTTGGTCCTCGGCACCGATCACAAGCCTCAAACCTCAGAATGCTGTAAATGTTTGCTCCAGCACACAGAACTATTCTGCATGCATCGCCGCATTCCAGTGGAGTTATCAGTTTGCCAATATTTGCTCTTCTTCTAATCACTGAGGCTGTGTGTGATGTGTCTGGAGTGACCCCAAGGAGGAAGAACGCCACAGCCGGCAGCCTCCAGTCACTGCAGACACCACAGTCATCAAATATGCCCTTTATATTTTCTCATCTATTTGCAGATGACATTGAGCCAGACAATCTTAACCAGATCATAACTTCGGTGGTCATGAGTTTCATTGTTTTTGCAACTTTCAGCATGTGTAGCTCGGTGTCCATAGATTATTGATGATAAGCCAGAGTCCCACATGCCACTGGTTTTTCCTTCCCCTGGCACCGATACACCTGTAGGCTTTTATTTCTTTTTCATTTTTTTCAAAGACACCCGTCTCCATTTTCAAACATCAAAGTTGCCTTTGAGAGCAATTCGCACCAAGGCTGAGCCTTTCATGTGATTTGTGGAGCATGGGCGTGGCCCGGTGGGGGTGACTTTTTTTTTTTTAAAGAGATGCACCTGGCAGGTGCATGAGCTGAGCACTCGCACACGCAAATGCAACAACATGCATGCTGTCTTTTTGTTTACTTTGCAGAGAGACTGCAATATCACAGGAAAAATAACACAGCAAATGTCATTGTTTGTATATTTGCATACTTTGTACAGTCTGTGTGCCAAATGCAAATAAAATCAACCTGCCAAGTAGAACAACCCCCTCTCCTCCCCCCCACTCCCGGCACTAACTCCCTCCTCTAGCTCACCATTCTCCTGGAGCTGTATGAACACACCCAGATGACTGCATAAAGGCAACAAAACATGACAGCATTTAGGTGCTTGTTTTTTGTTTTGTTTTTAATAATACAATAACTTTTTGGGTGGTAATGTGTATCACCTTCATCTTTCATTTATATAGTTATTACATCCTCTGCACGATGTAAACTCTACCTAAACTACCATCTTAAACCTCTGCACACTTTTTTCTGCTATTAGAAAAATTGCCTGACTCACTATAAATGTTCTCATGTTAAGTTTTTTTTGAGGTCGAGAGACTCAAAGAACTCCGTCCTTTGTGGGTAAATGAGTGACAACTGATGTCATGTTTAAGTTAAGTTAAAAATAGATCAACAAAAATATAAATGAGTGATTAAACGATGAGAACTTCTTCTGCTCAGTGGATCCCACAGCAACAACAAACAGGAAGCTACAACATTGTACTCATCTTTTTTTTTTATCCTGCATCTCCTTTTTCAAACGTGTTCTGTGTCGTTTTTAGAAGGAATACAAGCTGCACCTCAGACAGGACTGGAGGCAGTGCTGTCATCAGCAGGTACAACAGCTGTGTTTCCAGTTTGAGCTCGGTAGAAGTCGGATAGTAAAATATGACAGATATGGGGAAGGAGGGGAGTATTGGGGTGAGAGTGAGGGGGAGGGGGGTAGTAATGACAAATGCTGTGATGAGGAAATCTGCAGTTAGGGAGACTAAAATACTCAGCTTAACATAATTTCTGTTCAGAAGTGGATCGTGTGTGTGTTCATAGCCTTTTAAATGTCTGTATGTGTCTGGGCATGTGGAAAAGCATTAGTGTACACAACTGTGTCCATGGAGTATGTGTGTCTAACTTACTGCACAAGCGTTTTCATAAGGCATGGCAGTCTTTGTTACATTGCCGCAGGCGAGCCACCGTTGCAGTCCTGTCCATCAGGTTCTCTCAACTGGATCAGCAAACATTATTAAAACCTCCTCCCCCTCAGTGCCAGCTCCTGCCATAGCTCGGCTGGCACTCATGCAAATGCAGGCTCCTGCACAAACAGCCTGTAAAGTCCCTACCAGGCCAGCGCTACAGCTTGCCACCCTGTGGACAGGTGAACTGAACTTCAACATGTCTGCACTGAGATGCACAGCTCTCATTGTGTGACATTATAAAACAAGAGTTTGTAAATGTATTTCTGACTCTGAAGATGAGATTCATAATGATAGTTGCTGATAGTTTGATGTGTTGGCAGTAGAACCTGTCTGCTTGTGTTTGATGCATTGTATAGCTGAAATAATGTGGTGTTTTGTGGTTAGAGGAGAATCTGATTATTTATTTAATTTTTATTAATAATGTCTGAATGGTAGTGTGTGTTTCTGTTCTTTGACTGTAATAGGACATGGCTGTTGTTTGGACTCCGAAGAAGAATGTGCATCTTGTTTGAACATAAGAGGTACTTTATATCATTTTTTGTGCTTTTTAGTTTGAGGCTTCACATTCTTCTGGACTCTAAACTGGGCTGAAATGTCATCTCAGCATGGCTCACTCTAACCAGTGTAATGAACAATATAAATAAGCTGAATAGCTAAATTCTTCTTCTGTCAGATGTTTACATTTCTTTGTTGATGCTTGCTTTATTTTCCCTGCAAAGTAACTGGATTTGTTATTCCAAATCACATTTTAACATTTCCTCAAATCTAATCTCATGGTTCTCATAAGTTTTATTTCAGTCAGATGATGTTTTAGTTTGTTCGAGCTGGAATGAAACTCAGGTGAATTTTCTTTAAAAAGTTGTGTGTGAATTCTCTGTCAGTGCAGTGCATCAGAGTTTTTAATGGACTCTTAAAATCCCCCTGACCTATATTAAACAGTGTCATTTTATAGCGCCCAGCGCCAGTGTAAAAGTAGCACGGCCACTCTGACGCCTGAGCTACAGTCCAAACATGTTGACAGACAGACAGGAGACAATTTTAATGCACACTTGGTTCAAATTGAGATGCTTACAGGTGTATATGAAAAGGTATTTATGCATACACGCACCTGTTTTACTTTTTTTTAACAAAAGAGAATCAAATTGAAACCATCTACACACATAGACACAGTGTTTATTATTATCTAGTACTTCCCGCCTTTGCAGTCACTGTTCTCTTTTATACCTCCACAAATAGCATCCAGCTTAGCAGGAGTGTGATGCCCCTCCACTCCCCCAAACCATCTCCCCTCTCAAGTAGCACTTGCTATCACTCTTTCTTCCTTCTGTGCTCTGTTTTGACTGGTTTTATTCCACCCCGTCCCAAATATCCACCTTGCAAGCCACAGCTTTCCACCCTTTCAGGAACCTTTAAAAGCCCTACACTGGAGCATTTATGGACACTCCCTCATAATAAATAGAATATTACCTATCTTGTTTATCCCAGTGTAAGGCACTAAAAAAGGTATGGCTAAATAAGTTTGACTCGAAAGCAACTGACTCATTTGAGTAACATTGCTTGTTGCCAGTCTTGCACCAGCAGCTTTAATCCACATGAGAATGCAGCTGTGGTTGAACGATGGCGCTAACAGCTTTTGCAAACCGAGCCTCCCTGCCAGGGTTAACAGTGGCCAGAGTCTGTCTTGTGTTAAATCAACGAGCCACTTATGTGGTCAGGCAGGTAAGACCCCTCTGACCAGCTATGAGGAAGGTCGGGGTGTGAGGAGGAGGAGAGGGCCTCTGAACTGAGCCACCTGCGGCTTGGAGACTCACTCAGCTCCTCTTAGTGGTCTTTGGTAATGCCTTAATATGCTTCACAGTTTCCTCTGACTGGGCCTTTCCCTGTGCCGCTGCTGCATAAACACAACCTGCATAGCTGCTCTAATGAGGACAATAAACTGCAATAGCTTCATTTTTCTCAGCCTACTATATCACACATTGTTTTACCCCAAGTTTAACCAAAATGTATTTATATCTTAACCCCAAAAACCAAGTCTTAACCCCTACAGAGATATGGTGAAAATGGGCTTTTTGCGCATGTGATTGTGTGAACTTTTCTTTCTTTTTGCCTATAGTTGAAATTAATGCACATCTCACACCCACACACATCAAACATGCTTTATGAGTGATTTTCACATATCACCTGCTAGTGACTCATCCTGTTCATCCTGCATCAAGCTCTCAGATGTAGGAATAGCGGTTGTGATGGGGTGGCACCGCAGCACACATATATCAAAAGGAACTTTAAGAATAACAACAATGCATGGTGTGAGTGTGCACTCACTGCGTGGTTCCCGGGGTCCATCCACGGTGACTTTGATCGCGCGGTGGTAGGTGGCCACTTGGGGCGGTCCGGTGAATACGGTGATGGTCAGAGTGAAGCTCTTCCCTGCAGCACGGACACATTTAACTGTATAAATATCCATTTTATAATAATAAAACAATTCTCTTCTTCTTGTCTACAACAACACATTGTTTCTGCTTTTATTCTGCTGAAATAAAATAGAAGAAAGAGAAAAAGACACGGAGCAGCTATTTTTAAGGGGTCAGGTATGATTTAGATTATTGTATAAATTTCTTCCAGATTGCGCCACAGAGTTCACATAGTTTATTGTTCAACAAGGCAAAATTTTACCCCCCATCTGCATGAAAGTCCACAACAGGGGGAGGACCGATGTGATGCGCGAGCGCTGAGAAAAATGCTTCTTATTAATTATTCTGCGAAGATCGCGCAGCTATGAATGTAAAAGTCTTCTGCTAAATAATGACATAATTCGGATATTTTTTTCCAATGATCACATTTCAGATCTTTGACATTAAAAGGAAATAAAGGGCAAGAGAAGCTGCTTGGAGAATTGAAGAAATGTCTTCTTCACGCGATTATTTTGCTGAACAAAACGAGCTTTTACTTTTTCAGCTGAGGGCAATTGACTATGCTTTAACAATAATTTACTACCACAAAATGTCAGTCAGCAGGCCTGCGATTTAACCACAACATTCTGCAAATGGGCCTGTTGGTGTGTTTGTTTTTAAATACAGCAAATAAACAACATTATTGCTAAGATGTGTGAGGCTTAAATATATGTGTCCTATGGTGACAGGCCTGATGTAAATTGCAAGCAGATTTTTAATGCACCCAATTGGACCCACACCACGTGGATTATTTATATCCCTGGATAGAGAAAATGATACAGATACGTTGCATCTGCGCGCGGTGACGCAGGCCAGATGTTTCAGGTGACATCAACGGCAGTGAGCTGGCAAAATGAGGATAACCATTAAATATAGCCGTGTCTATCTAAAAAAAAAAATGAGATTTTTTTAGGTAGATAACAGCAAAAACAATTACCATGAATTGTACAAAAAAAAATGAATAGCTGCATTTTAAATGTCTGTTTGTTTTCTTACATTTCGCTCAAAACCTACAATAAGTCTCATCTGCCCTGAGAATTCACAGAAAGCCCAATCTTTTACTAAAGCAAGGTTTCTGAACGTGGGTGCAAATGACATCCCAGCAGCACGTGACTGTGTGCCACCCTCTCTGTGTGCAGGGGCTGCGAGAGTTTCAGAGGTTTGGCTCACCTCTCCCACTCCTGCCCACGAAGCGAAGGTCGTTGAAGCGAGCCACCTGGTTCTTCATCACCGCTGATGCGTTTCTCAGCTCGGCCGAATAATTCTCATCGTTTCCAGCCATAACGGTGACAAGGGTCCCGTCGGGAACATCACCGAGGGCCACAACCTGCGCGCGAGAGAAAGCCAGCGGTCACTTTGGGTCACAAACCATAAGTAGCCTACACACCGCGTGCGTACAACCGCATCCGGCTCTATAAATATAAAGCGCAGATAAATTTACAGTTTCACCACAATAAACTAGTGTATGTTTTCTAAACGAGTGAGAGATTTACTTAAAAGCAACATTTATGTGTTATCTATCAACATTTAGATTAGAAATAATTCATTGCCTTGTATTTTTTAGTCTTTTACATTTATTTTTTTAAATAAATAATATCAAAGTTACATAAAGTCCGGCTTAAAATAAAAAATGCTGAAAAATACTGCAAAAATAAATCTTATATTCAGTTTATTTAGAAGCGTAATCGGATAAATAACCTGTAGCAATTCCTGCTTCAGTGTTGGATCTCATTATTTCTGAATGACGTGTCTAAAACATTTAGCCTATTTAATAGCTGCGTTTTACTTACTTTTCTTCATTGAAAAAGTAAGATGAAAGCAACTAAAATTCCCTGTCATTTGTTTATTTCCTGTTTAATGTTGAATAATTCTGCTTTCTAACTTTATCCTTATGTCACACCATCAGAAAACAACATCATGAATCACTAAAAGGTCAAATAAATGCTCATTATAGTTGTGTGTCTTGCCTTAAAAGCCACGGGAAGAGTCTTGTTGCATCGCCAGTGAGATGGGAGGACGGAGCAGAGAAAGTTGGGACTGTCTGTTCGGACCAGCTCGCCTGCGTGGTCGGCCAGGACGTCCACCACATTCCTGGGGTCCGGTCTTGACCTAAGGGGCCCCGGGGTGGCCATGGCCCCGTTGCCGTCTCCAATCTTACTGCAGGGGAAGGACGTTGAGGGCGGTGTGAACCGTCTGGTTGTGGGCGGCTCTACGGGAATATGCATCACAACAACTTGGGTCAGTGCCACCTGACTGGGTCGTATCAGAACAGCCAAACTCTTCGGAGGAAAACAGTTTTCTTGTTTTGCTTTGAGGTTTTTGTGTCTCCTCCAGACACCGCTGGTTTCAACAGTCCACTAGCTCAGCGCAAAGGATGGAGGCGAGTGCGCAAAGTTGGAGGAGCCTCGGCACTTGTGCAGAAACACCGAACTCTGAGCGTTGCGTTAGATCATCTGATTTGTGAGCCTTCAGTTACAAAAATGATTATCTGTTTTCTCTTCCTGCAGCTAAAACGCACAAACAAAATCTCTATGCAGTGTGCGCAGTGCCGGACCTGTATATCTGCGTTCTTATCTACCGCAGACTTGAATACTTTCAACCGCGTATAAACAATAGTCTATGTCAATACCACACACTACCCGAGCTTTCCCTTGGAATAAAAAAATCAGCGGACCAAATATAACTTATTGCCGCAAAGAGATAATATGCGGGTTTGGAATCAGGTAACAGGTAATCCAGCCGCGATGAAAAATGGTGACTCTCCAGTTTACTGGTTGTCGCGACTAAACTAAAGAAAAAAGATAAATAAAATAATTATTTTAGTGAAAAAGATGAGTGTGTCTCCTCTGATGTCACCATAAAACCGCTTTCACCGCTGAGAAAAAAAACTCGAATATAAAGTCAACACTGTCCTTCATGCGTTCAAGTTGTTGCGATCTTATCCAGGTTTGATCTCCTCTCTTATAAACACACAAAGATATTCTGGTATAAAAGTCCTTCCAGTTGGATTTCCTTTTAAAAAGAAAAAAAAAGTTATCCTTTCGGCGCAGAGTTATGCAGCGCAAGAAGGAGCCGCGAACCTGAACTGACTGCAGAGTGCCGCGATATTATTTTACCCTAGTCATTTTAGCGTTTAGTGGTTGGGAGTGTGGAGATGATATCCACCAATGAATCGGCTGGGTTGGGCTATCACAGACCAATCAAACTTTCCTCTTGTCCTCCTGCTACTCTGCGCTGTTGTCGCACATGAGCTGAATTATTGATACATATCTGTGCTCTTCTCTGTAACGTGTGCTTTGTGCGCCACACAGACATGCGGAGAGAAATCAGGACTAAATGTGAAGTAAAGAGCCAGAGAAACTTTGCATTTTGGGCAAGAATCACAAGGTGCAACTTGCGAAGGAAAGCAAAAAATATTAGATTTCATGAACTTCAACATGATTAAATCAACCTTCTAAACAAACCATTAGTGTGGAGAGTAAATCTTAATTTAAAGTTTAAACCATATTATGATGCATAAAAGATCAATGATCATAAAAGTTCATAATGGTTCACCACCACCTTGTCCCATTTCTTTTTATTTGACTTTTTTAAAATAATATTTCAATTAAAAAAGGATTTAAAAGTACGGATCTGTGGTTTTAGTCTCATTTATCAATTTTGAAAAGCCATGAAATCTGGCGGCTCCACACCTCCAACTAAATAAAATGTTCATAAAATGAAATTAGGGGTTTGAGACAGATCCTTATCGCCTTCATTAATTCATCCGAAATAATGTGGAGTTAAAGCAAGCGTGCAACATTTTCCCCTTTTCTCCACATCAAATAAACATTTGAGCAATAAATATGTTTTAGCTGGAGGCTATTCATTAGAAACTTTACAAAGTTAAGGGTTAGTGACGGCACACCCTGCGAGCTGCGCGTCATTCGGGTTTCAGACGCTAGTTGGCGCGTTTGTCTTTTCAATAGATGTCAGCTCTTTCAGTCAAAGAGACATTTCACATCTGGAGAAAAAAAGATTAAAGGAAACTTAAATCATGGAGACAGTTAGTAATCTGAATTCATTTCGGCTTGATTTTAATTAAATAAGTTTGGCTTTTAATCTGTGTTTTATTGCTGCACGAGGCAGATGCGGTATTTTTATCTTTTCTTTTATTTCCTTCCCGAATCCTATAAAACCCATTTTTATCGAGCATTTTATTAAATGTTATTAAAGATTCTAATTATTTTCACATTTTGTCTCATTTTAGGATAAAATCCCGACTGGTATGCAAAATGGACTAAATGCTGAACTCCTTATTGGACATTAAATCAAACATCACTTTAATTACGTTTATTTACCTTGTTAGGGTTTTTTTTTCATTTATTGCAAACTGAGTTTATTGATTACGAGTTTAAAAATAAACATTGACGATGTGAGGTGCAAAAAGATGCGACAAAATTTGCTTTTATCTTTGTTTAAAAAACAGCTGATTCAGTCGCTTATTAAATATTTCATGATTAAAATTAATAAATCACAAACAATGAAAATATTAACAATATTAAATGTAATTTAAGCGTATTAGCCTATATGTAGTGCTATTTATGTGCGCGCGCCTGCATATGGGTTGGTGTTTTTGTTTTTGTTTAGTTTTTTTAGCGTGTTTATGTGCTTTTTAAGTGGCTCGTGGTTTCAGATTTCTTCCTGACAGAGCTGCAGGCTGCAGAAAGACTAGACAAAAAAATTACAAACACAAATCAGGAAAGTCAGAATTTTAGCCTTTAAACTTTTTACCTTAATTGACGTGTGTGTGCGCGCGCGTGTGTGCTGGGATGCATCTTATCACTGATGCAAGAAAAACAGAAAAAATTACTACAAACCTTATGAAGAGGAACTGATGTTTAAAATAATATGTAAAACTTTATTTATCAAAGACTTTTGTCTTTCTTTTTTACTTTAATCTCTTTATATATTAATAAAATATTTTTATGAGTTGTTCTTTTTAGAGTCAGTTTGACATGTGAATCTAAAATCCCCTTTAACACTGACACTGCTTTTTATGTTTACTGTTTCTAATTATGTGCAGGACAGAGATGTTCTGGCTCCATGGGTTACCTTTATTATTTTCCTTTTATTCATAATTCTACTATAATTTACTCATAAAAAATTATACCACATCTGAAGAGAGAATATCTGAGATGTCTTCATTAAAGTTTAGAAAGCAGCAACAATCTTTCATTACAGGCAAAACACCCAACAGACGTCATATAAATTGTAGTTGAACACTGAATCAAATAATCCTTTCACCTTCAGTTCTGCTGAATTTACTTTATTTATTCATAGCTGTTGCAACCATATCTGTAAAAATAAATAATTAAAATAATTTTTGAATCTGATCACTTATCATACAAGCCTCTATTTCAGGTACAGCTAGACTGTGACAGTGCAGGTGATATTTTAGTCATCCTCTGCCCTAGTTCATTATTAATATGTGACCACACGGCCCACTCAGCCATAATGCACGCTCCGGGCGCCTGTCACATTTAGACCTCTGCATTTCAACACGCAGTTTCTACAGTTTCAGCCGCACAGGCATTGAGGACACAGCCCTGAACGATTTTTAATGATCTGAGTGGGCTGAGCCTGAAATTAAGACAGAACTCCTGGAGGACATGTGAAACCAGGACCCACCTCAAAAAGGCCTCAGCATATATGTTTCTTTTAAGGATAAAAGAGGATCCTGCAGATACGAATCCAGAGAGATCATCATTGTTTACTGATTGTTCCTTCTGTGAAAACTTGCGACTGAGAACTTGTCTTCATCTAAGATTTACAGATCTGAATAACGTTCAATCATGAAAAACGATTCCTTGCGGTTAAAATCCCAGAAAGTACTTTTCCTAAAGCATCCCGCTTCAGATACATCTAAACATAAATTGAACTAATTACATGATTATTTGGACTCTTCACACAGAAATGCATCCTTCTTGGTGCTTTTTAAACCAAAGCAAACTCCCCTTACTTTAGTTTTCATGTGTGGTGAGTCAGACTGTAAAGACTAATATGAGTATGATCCCCATTAGCAGAGAAAACAGTGGAAGCCTTTGGGGTCTGTAAATGTATACCTGTTTCCAAATGCCACCCACACAGCTTTCACCTCCACTTAAAAGTCACTTTGAAGATGGGGACAGTCTTCAGATTAGTGTAGGTCCTTTTAAACTTCTACTTTTTCTCCCTTTTCCCCCAGAATTTGATCTATTAGTCTGTGTAGACTCCCAGGCTATTTTCAGACATGGCACACATAAGCCTTCGGATGGGTAGCTATTCATTTGGAAAAGGGGGCTCTGGGGGCAATTAGAAATAGTTTTGAGGTTCGGCGATGACATAAGACAAAGATTTCTATCTTTAGAGGAACTGTGGCGGTCACACATTTCTGTACATTCACAAATTACAGGGCGAGCTTTGGTCCTCAACCCACCGAATGCATTCCTTCCGAAAAGTGTCTGCTCGAATTTCAGCCGGGGCTTTCTGCTCAGTGGAAATATGAGTGTTCTGAATGGACAACTTCTATGAAATGGAGTTTTATTCCTCTCGGATTAAATTAGCTCCACTTTGGGTCTTGGGGTATTTTTTTGTATGAATGATGAATTCTGTGGTGGCTGTGGAACGCCGAACTTGTTTACCCTCCCTCTTTTTTTCCCCTTTTTTGTTGAAACGTAGCTCGCAATGAAATGGCCTTTTTCTCCTTGATATGACAAGAGTGTCTGTGATTAGACTCCCAAGCATGATGTAAGTCACCAAAGCCATTTGTGCCAGTCCCCTCAAAGCCAAATCATATTCTAGCGTCAGAGTGTTTATATACACAAGTATATGGAGAAACTTTTAAACAACAGTGAGTGGGTACAGACTGTTTGGGTTTTGGGCTCTTGCTGCTCTGATGGCTGATTCTTTCTCAAATTTTGATTACAAGACGTGTCAGCACATCACAATTGGCGGTCATTTTTGTCCATTTTGATGTTCAGACAAGAAAATAGGAAACACATTGAGCAATTTTGATCATATAAATTTTTACGGTACTTTTTCTCCACTAGGTCGTCTGTGTTAGTTTAAATGATGACTGGTTTGCATTTATGTGTTCAAACTTTGCTTTAGCTCTTAATGACTCTGAAACATTTTCTTTCATTTGCATAGTTTCCTTTTTATTTTTTTTTTAGGTTTAACTCTTTGCTTTACTTTATACATCCAGTAACTCATATGAGTGTCAGGCCCCAATTTCAGATCCTTGAAGGCAATGAGGGTATATTTTATCCCAACTAAGAGGAAGAGGATGGTGACATTTCCAAACCCAGCGCCTAATTACTGTGTAAGCATAATGAGCTGAGATGCAGTGGTCACCAGAGAAGACAATGAGCATATTCATCATGTTTAATACTCTGCTTATAAAGGTGCAAATCTGAGCCGAGGTTTGTTATAGTATTGTTAGAGGGTGGAAAGTTACAACAAGCTTTTTTAAATATAATGTAAAGACAGTTACAGCCACACAAAGTGCCTAACTCTCGGACACTTCCTGAATCTTACAGTGCAACAGTGAAGCGATGAGTTGTTTATACTCAACTGCTTCATAGCAGTTTCAGGTTGGTGTGAAGTTTATTTCATCTAAAGGGAAAACAGAACTTATCTAGTAATATATATATATATATATATATATATATATATGTGTGTGTGTGTGTATATATATATATACATAGCCTGAAGCTTCATAAATAGGGAACTTTATGACCAAACAGTGCTAAAAGGCGCTAAAATGACCGTTTTTGAGAGACCTCACCTGATCTGTGTAGAACATCTAACTTAGTTTTGCTTCACTTAATTATAATTGACCTATGTAGAGAGATAGTCTCATCATTTTCTGTCATTTGATCAAGATTAGCATAAATTCGAAAGAATATTTAAACTGAAATTTTTTTTGGCAAGCCTCTTTGATTTACCATCTTTACACATTTATAACATAGTGATGCTTATTAAAATGTCAAAATGTTGCCTCATAATGATACAAGTAATTTTTCTCTGACATATAGCACAATCCATATAATTATAATTCTTGCTGCATTTTAATAACTTGTTGTGTAAAGCACACATTAGAGTAACAGTATAAATAGTTTATACAACAGGAGGCAAAAGTTGTGTTTAAACCAATAGAATAATATAATGTTATGTCACAACTGTACACATGCAGAAAAATGCATTGGGGTGAATTATATGGACATCTGACCAAGCCTTAGCATGAGCCTGGGAGTGACATCAGCGTGATGTTGTTACCAGAATAAGCCATCAATGGAAACGTTTGCAGTAGGAGACTGAAAAAAGCCCGATGCCTTCTGCAAACAAGTCCTGTTGAAGATGGATGAAGTCAAAAACAATCACAGCCCAGCATTTCAGAAAGTGGCTTCAGCCTTCACAGTCCAGATTACATGAGTTTAGCAGAAAAGGCAAATGGAAGTGTACAATAACTCTTTATTTCATAACAGAGGCGTAATGTGCAGATTTGCAACCTCTTCCTGTTATGTCACAACAACAATCTTTCATGTTCTCTTATTGATGCTGGTTGTTTGGTTGCAAATGCTTAAATTAGCTGTCAGACTATTTTTGGACAGAAAGGGTTGTTTGAGTTTCATCAGAATTTAATCAACAGCATGGATTATGCTTTGGGCTTGCCTTGCAGACATGGCACTGGGAATGTTTCTGATGTTAGTTAAGGACTCAGTTAAACTCCTGAAAGTACACACAGGCATCTGTGGACACATAGATGTTCCTAATATAATGTGTTTTGGCTTAGAAGACGTGTTTCATACATGTGCATTAGATGAGCTTTTATAGGAAGCGTTGTCGTCTTTTTCCGAAGCTGTGGTAGTTTCCCTCCACAAATGATTGCTCATTTAATTCTCTTTTTTCCTATAAGCTGTGCAGATGAAGCTGGCAACTACAGTCCTCACACAGACTGTTATTACCTTCAGTATTCATTTTGGTTGTACAGTATATGTGGAGTTAGTGACTTTTAGTGTTGTGGCTGAAAATGGCCTCACATGAAATCACTCATTTAAACGCTACTTTACAGAGACCACTGCTCAGGCTTGGCTTAGACCTGAAAGGATGTTTGTTGTTTGTTCATATTTCTTTTAAGTAAACGTCTTTCATGACTGCTCTCACTGTGGATCAAATTTACTTTGTGTACAAAATTTGATTGCAGGATCCAATAACACAATATCCAGATGAGCTGTCCTAATCAGTGTAAAAGTCATATAAGGTGCTGCGAAACACTGATGCCTTCACTGGGATCAGGGGATCAAATGCGGTCAGACCCCCCTTGTCTTTTCAGTGGCAGTTCAATGGCACACCCCACACCATAGGCAGGCAAGGGTGGGGGGGGGGACACTCGCCGTAAACCTCAGTGTCACAGTTACTCCCCCCTCACATCATCCATCGGGTGCATTTACCCTCCGATGACAGTCAGCAGCCTGTGATGTGGTTCCAGGGCCTGTTTATTCTTTGGAAACCCACTAAAAGTAGAACTGGATGGTCGGCTCACCAAAAGGCCCCAGTGCTATTATAGGAGCACTTTGGGGTGAGTTTTGATCTGGTGGGTTTGTAAATAGGGCCTTGACTTGCTGCGGGGCACCACTTTTGGGCTATATTGTTTAGCATGACCTGAAGGGAGCTTTTTGATATTCATGGAGAAACAAAACATAAAGTCCAAAATTAATATATCGTGTGGCTTTTAGGTCTGTATATTCCATGACAACATCAGTGTACACTTTTCAAAATGTGGATGATGATGGACAAAGGACTACAAAATGTACCAGTCCTCTGCTTTTCCTCATGTAACTGAAGGATGGATAGTATTTTTTCTTCCTTTATTTACCCCAGTCAGTATAACTTTTAAATCTAAATAAGTCCCACAAATACGTCAACTCCCCCCTTTTTTTCAGTTGTGGTTTTTAGTGTGAGCTATAATCATTTCTCATCTTTCTTTGTCTCTCCGTCTCTGTCTGTTTGTGTGTATTGACACACATACACATACGAATGCACAGTGTTTCTCTTTTTCTGGCCAGAGCTTCTGATGCAAGGACGGCAATCTGTAATCTGTAGTAATTGCATGTTGCAGAAAAACATTTTTCCGCTGTGGTAATCGCTGCAATATGTGCAGTGGCGTTGCCAAAGTGACAGCACCCCCTCTCCCTACAGACAGACAGAGACTATCCTGTCTCAATCTGACTTCTGCTGAATGTGTCCTAAAATGTTATCGAAGGCTCCTGCAGAGGAGGGACATACAATACGACAAACAATTGCAGCATTGTGACTATTAATCACACACTCACACAAGCACCTGTGAAGCTGCCATGTTGCATTCACCTTCTGCAAAAGATTTACAGTTCCTGTCGGTGACAGTTTAACTGCCATGCTGCCCTGGTGCCAGATCCCTGCCAGAGCCCAGCTGCCACACACAGATCTGTAGCTGAATCTTTCCCAGCAGCCACATCAATTCATTTCTCCTATTAGCGTTTTAACCGCTACGACTCTTAAAGCAGGTGAAGGTACCAACCTGCGTCTAATGAACACCTTCTCTATTCTCTGATTTGGGTCTAATGTCGGCATTACTCCTGGGAGCTGAAGCCACATTAAACATTGTAAATGGTAAATGGACTCATACTTATATAGCGCTTTTCCAGTCTTATCGACCACTCAAAGCGCTTTACACTATA
>JBAMIG010000021.1:5692868-5703612 GCA_037177335.1 Kiunga ballochi | reverse complement strand
CGCTTTACACTATACAGTCACATTCACCCATTCACACACACACTCACACCCCGATAGGCACATCGGGGGGCTGGTTGTGGTTCAGTGTCTTGCCCAAGGACACTTCAGCATGTAGTCAGGGGAAGCCTGAATTGTTCCAGTTGAAAGACAACTGCTCTTCCACCTGAGCTACAGCTGCCCTAAGTGTAAGTGTAGTGACAGTCTGTGGCTGAGCCATTTATGTATATTTATCAAACCATCGACTGCCATTTCATCACTCTCACACCAGCATCTACTCAGCTCTGTTGGACTGTGGCGTGGGTTTATGAGGTCATCACCACCGAGTGACTGAGAGCAAACTTTGGTGTTAGATAAAGAAGACGGCTTGCCACAACATCTTACCACCTCAGCAAATAACCTCTCCTGCCTTCCATCTTTGCAAGTGAGCAGTGATAACATTACCCTCTGCATCATCAGCCCTTTGCCCAACAGCGCCCCCAAAGTTCGTCACCCAGTTGGAGTGTGTAACCACACACACAAACCCTTTCTAAAAGGACAAGTAATGCTCAGAGACATTTATAGATACACAGACACTAAGATTGCAACCAGACTCTGTGTGCAAACCTTTTCCTCTCTGGGCTGCTAGTCTGACTGCTGAAGCCATCCAACCTCCCAGCAGTTGAACTTCCCTGTGTCTCTAATGGAGTCTTTCTGTCAGATCAAACAGCTCCCACTGACGAGGAGAGGAGACAGATCGCAGAGCTGGAAGCCGTTCAGTCTGACAGCCTGAACACGTTTGACTGGCAACACAGCCTGTGTCTACTCCTCTATCGCTCGAGATCCCACACAAATATAGTAGCGCCACCAGAAAGGGAAGAGGGGGTGAAGAGTAGGGAGGGAGTAAAGGAGCCTGAGCCTGTCAAATCAGAAAATAAGTTGTGAAGAGTCCCTCTCACACAAAGGCAAAGCCCCACAGCTCAGGCTTTGCTCAAAATGAAATCGCATGTGAGCCGAATATTAGGAAGTGCGCATGGCTTCCAGCAACCACCAGGCCATTATAGCCAAGCCTGTAAACCACATTTTCACCAGCACACAATGGCTCTTTGTGCGTGTTGTGTGGCTGTCCCAACTTGATGGAAACTTAACATGTTTAAAAAGTTTTATTTGATTAAAATTGATGAGGAGGAAGTGTCACTTTTAAAATTGGGTTAATTAATGGCAGCCATGTTAGGAGGGGCAAAACAGGACGGTCTGCCCTCATTTAGCCCCACAGTGAGGAGATCTTTGATGTGGTTACACATGGAATGCTGTTGTTCATTCCTCTCTGCAACAAAAGCCACATGTTTTTACTTTTTGGGACTAGTCCTTGTTACTTTGAACTGTGAAGAAACATGGTGAGGTATGCAACATATGACATGAATGGCATGAATGCTAAACCAGCAAAATACAAGTCATGAAAGGATGCTGCCAAACATGGCATAAGCCAAATGCAATCTTCTTAGCTGTGCTGTGTATTCAGATGGTTTTATAAGGCAAATCACCTCAGTCATCACTTCTCTCTATGCATTCATGATAACATTGCACACACTGCCAAGTATAACCCCATAAGAACACACAAAAAATGCTCATCATAAACACATTTCCTACTTTTTAACTTTTCTCATTAATCTCCTTCAACTTGTTTTATTCCTGTGAAGGCACATTTTCAATGGGCTAATTTCAGGTTATGTCAATCTAATTCAAATCCAGAGACACTTCAAAAAGCTCTCAAATATTGAATTTGCATTTCTCTCTTCAGAGGATCAGTCTCCAGAGTGTCATTTGACTCACTGCACAACTCAAGCAGGTTTGAATTGTAGCCCAGTGCTGGTTTCCTGACAAGTGTCCATGCCACTTTCCTCTGCAGACGTGAGACAACTCTTGGAAAGAACTTGACCAGTCCTCTGGGCTTCTCATTGTGAGGAAACAAGGGTGTGGTGGCTTTCCTAATTCAAACGAAGGATCCAAAGAACTCTGAAAACACTTGGACGCATATTATTGTCATACCTTATAAATCTAAACCTTTCTGAGTGATTATGTCGATCATTTGAACTGATTGCAAATGAATCATCTCCAGATGTCACTGCACTTTTGCAGTGGCTGCACAATGTCACTGTGTTGCATGCAACCCTGCATTGCTTTCTGGCTCAATTCCCACTTAAAGATTAAGCAAACTAAACTGGAAGCTGAAATGTTCCTCCAATTAAATCATTACTTCAGTCAAAGACTTGGCTTAGTTGTAATTCAGGAAACTTCATGTGTGTCCAGAGTGACTGAATGTTTCCTCTCATCATCTCCATTGCTAATCAGCAGTGGCGTTGCCCATGTACAGTTAGCGCTGTGGCCACGTGTAACTTGCATAGTAAGGCAGGACTTTCCCTTCTTTGACTCAGAGCTTGAGGCGACCTTTGAGGCTCAGACTCTAATCCCCTGATTGCCATGTTTAGGCCCTGTGTGTCGCTGCTCCACGTCAAGGCTTGCCGCAGCTAACGACGAGCTAATGACACAACGATGACAAGGAGGGTTTGTAAACCCAATCAGTAACCTACACTCTGGCTGCCTGGTGATTAGGTTAATCAAACTCTATACAGACTGAATGAGTGGCTTGCTGTCTGCCTCTTATGTCATCACACTGATTAAAGGGGAAACGTGTTCAAGTCCATCTGACACAAACATCCTTCTGGCAGTTTGGCAGTAGCTATTAGCGCAGCTAGCTGTCATACTACAAACTGCAAAGCAGATTAATTGAGGGTCATATGCAAATGTTTAACTGAACAAAACGTGTGTGGATGCCATCCTCCCAAGACTTCATAGTTTTCATCTAACCACTGAAAATCAAGACTCATTTAAAGAAATTGATTCCCTGTGACTTTAAAATAGTTATACACTGATGGGAACAATCATATTCACATTCAGTTAGAATACTTTTTATAAGCACAGGACAAAGTCTGCAGGTATTTTTTTATTGCTGTCTGCTTTTTAGTCACCATTTGGTAGTTCTGCCAGACTAAGACATTAAGAGACCGTATTTTACTCCTGACCAGCTATTATAATGAGGTCAGATAGCATTTAGAGGGGGGCAACATCTCTGTCATCATGTTAACATAGTGCTCATGTGTGACTCAGCATTTGAAAAAGTCAGGCGGTGGACATTTGTGCATGCACGTGCTACCTATACGTGTCAGCGTCACACCAATGTGTTTATACTCATAAACTCTAAGTTTCCTGTACGTTTGAGCTCGTGATGGCTGCAACCGTGAGAGCAGCGGACAGACTGGCCTCGCTGCAGACAGATTATGGAGAAGAAGCAGAGGGGCCACTTCTGCTGCACAGCTGAGGGGGAATCCCTGGCACGGGGTTTCCTACTGAGCCAATACAGAAGTAAGCAGCTGCATAGAAAGTACGATCTCCCTGAAGTTTACTTTAGGACAAAACCGGCTGCAGTGCAGTAGTAATTCACCCTGTAAAATGCAGATTTAGGCTATAGTTGTGAAGCAGGCTTTCACTGAATTGATCATTTGAATTAAACCAAATGTGTTTGGGGGGGGGTCTGTGACTTCCTGTGATATAAATTCTCAGATGCTGCATATGGCCACTTGTCTTACTCCTAATCCATACGAGCTGTAATGGTCAAACAGAATATTGTAGGTATTAGATAATTTTGACAGAATGTATTGATTATTCTTCATGTTTGAGCAAATTGTTATCTTTGGGATAAGCAAAGCTGTAAACCTGCACTTGCCTCTGCCGTTTTAAATATAACACACTTTAACATACTACAGATACACTCAGGCAGTAATATTTATTTATTCATCTTTTTGTCAATATATCAATGATAATGAAAAAATCACCAAATAGAACAGCATTGATGAAATAGCACATTTATGTTACAGTTTTTACATCTAATTAGTATCCTCTGAGTAGTTGAAAAGAAAGCTTAAGTCCCATTTTTGAAATGCTGTCTCCACAAAAATTAATTCCTTGTGGTCAAAGATTGTGTTTGAAGAGAGGGAAGAAGCGACCCGAAAACATGTTTTATTGCAGCAATGACAATTAGCTGTATGTAAACAAGTGAGGAAAAAAAATTCTGGGAAAATTGAGGAAAATAAAGAACCAGAAAACATCTCATAGCCTGCAGCGCTTCATGTCCTATCATTATCTGCATTTTTCCTCCTCCATAATTAAGCTTTTTGCTTTATTGCTTATGGGAAAGAAGATAGACTATAAAGATGTTTTAAGAATGATTAAAGTCAGACATAATGAAGTAAAGATTCAGTCTGGAGGATTTTTTAGGGGAAATATTCCTTCTTATTTTTTGATAATGATTAAATATCTTCTTAAATCTTTGCTAAACGTCACATGATCAAGTAAAACCCTCCTGTCTTCAGTCTCTTTGGAAAGATAAACAATCAAAGGAGCTTTGCGCTGACATGTTTCTGAACATGTGGGATCTCAATAAGTTTGAGTCATTTTATGTTCTGACCCAAACCATGCCTGCCCATTAAAGTCATTTGTGGGTTAAGATGCAAATATAATGTTAAAAACAAAAGTGCACAGCAATCAAGCTGTGCTTAGTCACAGCTAGATTTTCTTTCTTTCCCCTCTTCTTGTGACAACACAAAAGATGTTAACAATACAGGGAGGGGTCTAAACAAAAAAAGCTTTTTTTTGTTTGACTCTAGTTTAGCTCACAGCTTCTGTAAACAAACTAAACCTGTAATGAAGCTTCGGATTGCCTCGCTGTATTTTCAGATTTGCAGAAAATTGTGGGCAGATTTTGTGTCATTGTGATTACTGCATAAATTTAGGTTAATAATACATGAATTAGCTTGCAATAATAGCTTGGTGTTTTTTCTACTATCCCAGCCTCACCATGTAATAAGCTGTGAGGCTGGTCTGTGGTTTAGGGCGTAGGTTTAAAACAAAATTAAGAACAAGAAAATTCCAAGAGAGGTTTGTCTTTTTATTTAGTCGTTCACTATACAGCACGAATGAGATCATGAGGAGTCTAATAACAGTGATGTGGATTTATATGAAATATTATCAGCTCATAAATAAAGCAAATTAAGCAGAAAGAAATGACTCATAGGAATTTAAAAAAGCTTCATCCGGTATGAGCATTAAATTAAAGTATTTTATATTGTGATCATTTCCACCTCGTTATCCCATTATAAAAGCTTTTAAGTCTGCTTTTTCCCCTGCAGACCTGCCGTTTGTTCCTGAAGGTTCCAGTTAAACACGCTGGTCTAGACATCATAAATTTCTCTGAGATCACTTGCATCATACTATAATTTTTCTGCTCTTGTACCATTTATTTTTTAACACAAACTATTTATAATACATGTTAGATTATTTTCCTGATTGCATGCATGCAGATCAGAGCTCAGCATGCAGTTTTACCTCCAGATGAACTGGGCTGGATGGGCTAAGCAGTGAGGTCTGCCAGCTTGGCCCAACATCATCTTCTGATCACAATCACTCATCACTAGATGCTGCATCAGAGTCAACGCAGCTAACGTTTACTCTCCCCTCTCCATGGATATCGGTTAAAAAAAGTTGTTCACCTTTTCAGGGCGCTCGGAGAAACCTTATGAAATAATTTATATTATCAGATTGGCTGCAAAGAAACTGGACTCTGTGGTTTCTTGCCGACCACCAGAAAATTGTATTTACAGCTACATTTTAACCTTGACCAATGCAAGGTTGAGCATGGTGTTTGAAGCTAAAGTGTGCAGGTTTAGGATCAGTGGACCACATAATCAACCGGCCCCTATGCATTACTCTACCTGGAGGCCATCACACTGGCTACCCCCTGAAAGTGTTCCCCACAAAGTTGTGTTGACAGACGGTGAAAGCTGTGAGATGGACCAAAAAGTAAATAAGTACCTCCAAAAACGTTTACAGCCCTAATCAAGTCCAGGGCCCTCGTATCCAATACGCCTTCAGAGTTTTATAAATAGATATTATACTCGGTTAAATTGGAGACAGGGATTTGCTGCTCTGTGGCTGTCATACGGTTTATATTATTTGCTTTCACTTTAAAATATTGAAACTCTTAATATCTGGTTACAGTTTTCAGTCGGTTCAGCCAGTCCTTATGTTTTGGCGTCTCTCGGGGAAGCTCACACTCAGCAAGATTTAGACTGGGCTCCAATCAAGCATGTTAATTTAGGAGGAGAAGAAAAAATTATTCTCTTCATATTGTTGATAATAAATTCAGCAGAGGTCAACCATGTGCTCTATTAAATTTATTGCCCTTTTTCTGTTTTGAGCTACCGTATGAGGGCTTTTTTACTCCTCACTGGTTAGAAATTCAACTTGTTTTGTAGCATGTGAGAGATGGATTTTGATGCTACTGTTTTTTCTTAAACTGCACATGCATCTCTTAGGCTCTTTCCCCTCCCAAACACTTGTAGAACAAACCAGACCACCTCCCAGAATCCTCAAAAATAACCTTGCTACAACTGTGGTGAGGCATGGCGCATTTCTCACACACAAACCCTCTCTTCCATTCATGCAGCGCCATAAGCCAAGCATATAAAACCATTCCCACCCTAATAAACTAAAGCTTTTTTCTCTGCCACAAAGGGAGCTGGCTCCCGAGAGCGTAGCAGTCTAAATACAAAGAAGAAGAAAATAGGACCATTGAGTGTAAAACAGCTTGCAGGGAACACACCAGTCCTTCCAAGCAGAAGGAAATGTGGTGACAGAAACTGAGCCAAGGAAATGATCCACCACACAGGCCCAATCACAGCGGCTGTAAGCCAGGTAGCTCACCTGATGCAAACCAACATGACAGGAGCAGAAAACTGTTTATTAAACTCTGCTTCAAAGAGGGAAATTTCGGTGCTTTTTCAGCAGTAGACATGCTCTTTTTTTTCTGATTAAATAGTGGTGCTCTGGCACGAGTGTAGCCTGGCAGGTGTAGCTTTATTGTGGTTATTATCAGTGAAGTGCAGTCTGTGCCAGATTAACAGCTCATTGACGCAAAGATCCCAGTGTCTCCTTCTGTTTCTCAAAACTTTCTAACTGTTAGACTATTAACTTTTTTTTCTTATCTATACTTTGCTAAACAGCATGAAAAAACACTGTTTGCACCCTTTGTGCTTTGTAAGTTGTGTGTGTGTTTTGAAGTGTTTTGGAGAGTGTGTGTATGTTCATCTGAGCTTCAGCAGAGTACTGAGGTTTCTGAGGTGAAGCGTCTCACGCGAAGTGCATCAGAAGTTGCACATCACATGCTCAGATGTGTTCTCTGTCTGCACTGCATGATAGGTTAAAATGTATTAAAGTTATCTCTGTAACACCGGCAGACTGATATCGCTTGTGTTGTGTTGTTGCCTTTTTCCCCTCCGTTTGAAACTAATTAAAATATAGTGACACAAATGAAAAGGAGTAAGAAAAGATTTTATAGATCTGAATTATTTTAAGACATGAGATCAAGATGTTGTTCGCCGTAGTATTTCCTGGCCTTTGAACAGCTGAAGACAGTATTTCCATAAGCCTCACGTTGCGCTGCATTAGAGTCAGAGCTGGGGAACGCAGACATTTAAGTCTCCTTGATTCTCTGCAATCGTTCCTCTTAATTTCAGTTTGATTTGAGTCTGAAAAGTGAACCTTGGCATAATTGCTTTGCATGTGTAATGCATGTTGTTAAACTAACCGCTGGGGTATTTTGCTTACATGAAGTAGTCCCAATTTGAAGTGCTCTCAGACTGAACGAGAGGATTTAATGACTCTTGGCCTTTGTTCTTTTGCATTTTGGTTTCAGTCTTCTGACAGAACGTATTTTAAAGGATATGCTCATACACTAATGATTTTGGTTACAGTTTTAAACGCTTGTCTCTCGTTTCCCCTCTTGACCTACTCTTTCTCCCATCCCGCCTCGCTGCTCTGTTAGAACTCAAAATCAAAATCAGGTCCCTGCGAGCAAAAGCGTGGCATGCATGAAACCTGACGTTAGCGATGCACTGATCTGTGCACAGTGAGGAGAAAAAGAGACAGATCCAGCGGTTACAGGGGTGAAAAGGGGGGCCTGAGCCTTGTCATGAGGAAACAATAAATGCCCGAGTGTCTGTAGAAGCTGTGAGAACACTGGAACATCATCTCCTGTCACTGCGGTTCCAGTGAGGATATCAGAGGATTGTTCTCATGTGAGGCGCAGATGTAGAAAGTCTGCGTCTGGCTGAGTGTGTATGTATGTGAGGCTCCAGAGATTTTAAGATAAGCTCTGCAAACAATTATAAAGTGGTACTGCTTCTTCTGTGGCTGTCTTTAATTAACACTGCTACAAGGCCTTAATTGGGAAGAAGGTTTTGTTTTTTTTCTGCTCTTCAGAGGTTGTGTGAGGAACAGTGGAAACAACTGAATCCCCCAGCTTGAGTGTCAGCACTGCCTACTTTATCTCTGTGTTTGCCATCACCTACAGCAGTAAACTCAACAGGTATTCCTATAAAAAACCAGTAAAACTTGCAACCGTTCTCTCTTTCTCACAAACAACAGAGTTTAAGTGTTTGCTGGTAAAAGCCCTCTAATTGGGATTGCTATGGTAAATGGTTTCTTCATTGAGTCTACAGTTAGCCGAGTGCACTCACCTCACCACACAGACCAAAAGTACCTCCTGGAAGTAAAGCAGTAAGAGAGTCTAATATGTTTTTTTCTTCCTTGCTCTTTTATTGTATTGCCGTGTTCCAGTAAAGCATCCAGTTGCATGGAGCCTCTGAGCTAGTATTCTCAGAGTTTCACTTGATAATGAATGTCTGTGGTGAGAATCCCATTATGGCGCTACTCCATCAAGTCTACAGAAAACACACGAGCAGAGAGGCAGAGGCCTTTATGGGCCCTATCAGTCAACTAAACAAGAGCTACTGTGCAAACCAGATCCTGCTTTGTGAATCTGCCTCAACACGTGTGTAAATGAGAATGTGGACAGACTGATGAATGCATTGAAACATTACATGAAGCATCTTCACACAACCAGTTAAAACTGCACATTCAAAACAATTGGACTGTGGGAGTGGGATTGTGTTGGGAGGGAGAAGGGGTGAGTGGGGTGGAGAGGGGAGGATCTGAACTCACCTCTTAGTAGACTGTTGCTGTAGCTGGAGAAGGAGTCAAAGATGCTGTTGGATGCCATGGCAAGGAGGACAAGATAAGTGTGGAGCCCTCGTTGCAGTCAGTCTCCACCGACCTTAAGGGGAAACAAGCAGGATTAAAACTCAAAAAAAGGAAGGGGGAAAAAAAGCACCTTGAAGAGACATGCAGGAGAAGGAAGGAGAGAATGAGAGGACAAAAAACTCCTGGAGACTTTTTTGCAACCAAGAATCTAGGTTTTGTGACTACCACAGGAATCCTAAGCCACAAGCTTGCAGAGAGAGCAGCAGCATGTGTGAGCACCAGAAAACGTCTCACAGAGAAGTGGAGGAAAGAGGGTCAGAGCACGAGAGAACAGGAGAAAGCCTGAATGTAGGGGAGAGAGAAGCAGTTTAAACAGAGGAAGCAACAGTTTCATGTCTCCAGGTGTGGAGGTGGACTCACCAGGGCTAGAGATGACAGGGGCCCACTTAGCGGAGCCCGGGTGATGGAAGTGGGCTGATTGGGAGTGCTGGGTTTGTGATGCTCTGTCACGCAGCGGGCTGATGGTCTGAGGTTAGCCCGCCAGCCTGATAGCGTGGTCTGCCTCTTTCTCTCTTCCTCGGTGGTGGTGGCCTGACTAGAGCGTCAGTGCTAGTAAAAGGCTAAAAGCCACAGTCTCTCTGCATCCTCCTCGCCATCCTCCACACAGAGCGAAACACACACTCCCCTCCGTGAGTGGTGGAGCCAACGTCACATGTCACATGAGGTCACCGGGCCTCTCCCTCCCACCCTCCCTCCCATCTTCTCCTGTAGTCTTTGCCTTTTCTCTGGTTTCTGTCTTTCGGGTTGTACTTTCCGTGCTTCTTCGACTCAGTCTTCACTCGTACTTTTCATCGGTCGCCCAAGTTTTGGAAAAATGTTATTTTCTTTTGAGTTCAAACCAGGCAGTGGCCCGCACCGCCGTGGCTCACTGAGGTTTGCAGGCAGCTCTGAAACCACGGCAGAGGAGCTGGAGAACTTTAAAATGCATTGAGCCCAAAACAAACACAAGGCAGAGAAAAAGACGGGAATGAATCAGACGAAGTGAAAGAACCGATAAGAGATAGATGTAGCTTATGGAAACAGGAAAGCGTTAACTGCAACTGGGGAACACTTTTGCTGTTGACTGTGTATGCATCTCCTGAGCTAGTTTCATGTTTATCTGACTCACAGCACATCTGTGTTAGTAACCACTGGTTTTATACCCGCAAAACCTCCATCCTCACTCGTCACTTGATAGTATCACGATCTTAGCTTCACCAGAAGCAGCAGTGCCAGTTACATGTTTCCTGAGAACTCTTTACCCCCTTTTTTCTCTAAAGTGATGCACGTCCCCCCTTTGTATTCTCAGCTTTTTAATTCTGACTGTATTTTATCCTGTCCCTGTTTAACAAAACTCTAACAAGGCAAATATGTCTTTTAACACTGTCAAGAGCTTTTCTTTACTGAGCATCCTTGTGTGACATAAAAGCTGATTTATTTAAAAAAAAAGTATTTGTGGCCTGGTTTCTACCCCAATGAAACTGCAAAGTGATTCAACCTCATTGTGGTTTTTATGCTTTTTCATTTTCTAGGTTTAATTTAAATCAAATAAAAACTGTCACTTACATTATAT